>NEWO01001012.1:129493-188058 GCA_003013225.1 Phalaenopsis aphrodite
TCCGTATGGATGTGTTTGTTATGATGAGATGAAGCTTTAGGAAAAACAAATTAAATTTAGTAAAAGATTTAAGGAGATCTTATGCCCTAAATATGAATGGCTTACAGTTTAACGGTCATTGAGGACAATAGCTTGATATAATCTATTTTCGCGTATTGGAAATGAACAACTATGATTTAGTCAAACCATAGATCTGTCCATACAAGACAAATAAAATCGTGGGCCATGCAATCTGCAGCATGTAAAACCCCACCAACTAGAGAGCACCATGTTCACTTTTGACATCTCCAAGGTTACGCTAGCGCCTAGTCAGATAAGTGAGGAAGTAAGAATTTAATAAATTTAGAAAATGTTTAAACCTTTAAAAATTCATAACTTTGCATAGAAAAATCATAAAAATGAAATAAAAATACACCTGGATTCAGAAAAACGAGAAGAACATTATGAAAACAAAATTTGAAATTAATTAATTATATTTAATTTTTAAATATTTAATTACTCTCTGGAGTAATTTAATTAGCAAAGTTTATTTAAAAATACTAAAATTTGTATATACCCAATTCATAACTATAAAAATTCATTAATTTTCATTAAACTATGTAATTATTTTATTTAACAACTATAAAAATCAAAGAAATTGGAAATTAAAATTGGAGATGTCTAGAAAATTTAGGGTGAAAAGTTTAAACCCTAAAATGATAACTTTTAGCCTCTGAAAATTTTAAAATGATATTTTTCATCTTAAGGTTAAATCTATAAAAATTTTAAACTTACATTTAAAAACCCTAAAACCCCTCTGGTTTGAACATTTGCCTTGAATGACCTATTCGACTAATCTAACCCCTATGTATGATTTCTACATTGAGCATATGGTGAATCCAAACACTAACTATCAATGTGTTTAGTCACCCTTCCAAATCAAAACCCTAACTCTCGGGTTCAAATTAAATGACCAACATAACATTTAGGTCTAATCTATATAGACTTAAGTCAAAACAAGAAATCATTGGGTCCAACCCCAAATGGGTTCAAATCAGACATAGATATTTATGTTTAAACAGATGAACCTAAACCAAATTAAAACGTAACCAGGTCTAATCCCCTATTAGACCTAATTAACCTTTTTAAGCTTTAATTAAATTAGGTTTAAGTCAAATCAAATCATAGTTAGGTTTACTCCTTACTAAACGTAATTAACATTCACAAACCTTATTTACATTAGGTTTAAGTCAAATCAAATCTTGATTAGGTTTAATCGCTATTAAACCTAACTAATGTTCTTAAACCTTAATTACATTATGTTTAAGTCAAAATAAACCCTAACTAAGTTTAATCCCCTATTAGACCTTATTAACCCTCTTGAACCTTAATTACATTAGGTTTAAGATAAACTTACCTCTAATTAGGTCAAATCCATTATTAGAACTAATTAACCCTCTTAAACCATAATTACATTAGGTTTAAGTTAAATTAAACCCTAACTTATACCTTAATTACATTAGGTTTAAGTTAAATTAAACCTTAACTAGGTCTAATCCCCTATTAGACCTAATTAACCTGCTTAAACCTTAATTACATGAGGTTTAAGACAAATTAAATATTAATTAGGTTTATTCTTTATTAGACCTAATTAATCTCCTTAAACCTTAATTACATTTCTTCTAAACAAATTAAACTCTAATTAGGTCTAATCTTCCATTAGTCTTAATTAGTCTTTTTAAACCATAATTATATTAGGTTTTTCTCAAATCAAATCATAATTACGTTTAATCCCTATTAGACTTAATTAATCTCCTTAAACCTTAATTTTGTCAGGTTTAAGATAAATTAAACTATAATTAGGCCTCATCCTCATTAGACCGAATTAATCTTATTAAACCTTATCTTTATTAGGTTTAAGTCAATTAAAATCATAATTAGGTTTAATCTAATTAGACTTAATCAATCTCCATAAACCTTAATCACATTAGGTTGAGGACAAATTACTCTCTAATTAGGTCTAATCCCCTATTTGACCTAATTAATCTTTTTAAACCATATTTACATTAGGTGTAAGACAAATCAAATCATAATTAGGTTTAATCCCTAATAGACCTAATTAATCTCCTTAAACCTTAATTACATAAGGATTAAGTTAAATCTAACCCTAANTAAACCTTAATTACATTAGGTTTAAGTCAAATTAAACCCTAATTAGGTCTAATCCCCTATTAGACCTATATAACCCTCTTAAACCTTAATTACATTAGGTTTAAGATAAATTTACCTCGAATTAGGTCTAATCCATTATTAGAACTAGTTAACCCTCTTAAAACTTAATTACATTAGGTTTAAGTTGAATTAAACCCTAACTTAAACCTTAATTACATTAGGTTTAAGATAAATTAAACCTTAATTAGGTCTAATCTGCTATTAGACCTAATTAACCTTCTTAAACCTCAATTAAATTTGGTTTAAGGCAAATTAAACCTTAATTAGGTCTAATACCTTATTATACCTAATAAATCCTCTTAAACCTTAATTAAATTTGGTTTAAAGCAAATTAAACCTTAATTAGGTCTAATAGCTTATTATACCTAATTAACCCTCTTAAACCTTAATTACATTAGGTTTAAGTTAAATTAAACCCTAATAAGGTCTAATCCTTATTAGACCTAATTAATCTCCTTAAACCTTAATTACATAAGGTTTAAGTTAAATTAAACCCTAATTAGGTATAATCCCTATTAAACTTAATTAATCTCCTTAAACCTTGATTACATTATATTTAAGTTAAATCAAATCCTAATTAGGTTTAATCCCTAATAGACCTAATTAATCTCCTTAAACCTTAATTACATAAGGATTAAGTTAAATCTAACCCTAACTAGGTATAAATTAAATCTGACCTAATTAATCTCCTTAAACCTTAATTACATAAGGATTAAGTTAAATCTAACCCTAACTAGGTATAAATTAAATCTGACCTAATTAATTTAATTAAGCCTTATTCACATTAGGCTTAGTTAACATATAAACACTAATTAGGTATAAACTTAATTAGACCTAATTAATCTAATTAAACCTTATCTACATTAGGTTTAAATAATCCCTAAGCAACGATTAAGCCTAGTCTAAATTAGACTTAAAAGTTTCATTAAGTTTTACTTAAATTAGCCTTATTCCTTTAATTTAAACACTTAGGTTCAACCTACATGGAACTTAAGTTAACTTAAAGCTTAGCTTCAACCGTTGTAGAACCTAAATGAACTTAAACCCTTAGGTTCAACCTACATTAAACAAAAGTTAAAACATAAACTCCTAGGTTCAACCCACATTAAGCCTTAGTTAAAACCTAAACACTTAAGTTCAACTTATATTGAGTTTAAATTAATAAAAATTTTAGGTTAGATCCATATTGAACCTAATTCAACTCAAACCAACTCTTAGGTTAAACCTATATCAACTTAAAACTCAAGTTCAACTTAAAAGGAACCTAAATCGTCTCAAAATTTAAGACCTTTTTATATTGGACTTAAACCATTTCAAACTTGAAGTCCTTCCATCCTTGGACTTAAAACATCTTAAACTTCAGTTTCTACCTACATTTAAACTAAACTACTTCATAACTTGAGTCCTACCTAAATTGGACCTAAAATTATCTCTAATTCTTAGTTTCAACTCAAATTGAACCAAAGTAATATTAAATCTTAAGTCCCACCTACATTGGACTTAAATCATCTTGGAATTTAGGTTCTATCTACATTAAACCTAAAATCAATTCATACCCTATATTCTATCTAAATTGGACCCAAAACTATCTCCAACTTTAGATTCAACCTAAATTAAACCTAAACTATCTCAATTCTTCGGTTATGACGACATTGAACCTAAATTTTAGGTCTAACCTCTTAGGTCTCATATAAACTTTTTTAGGCATAACGGACAATCAAACTTAAAATAACCAACACAATGAATAAAATTTGATCGATAAATGACATAAAAGACGTTAAAACATAAATTTGAACCAAAAAACACAACTCGGACACTAGTGTTCAGATCTGTGAAGATCTCTTGGACTACACAATCTGTGATTACAAACAAGAATCTTCCGGTCCTTGTTTAAATACCTTTCAGACTAAGTAGATTTCAATACACTTATTGCTCTAAGACGACGGAGCCAAAGACCTTTTGACCAGGTCATCTAAAAATTTTTCAACCAACTAAATCGACAAAATTAAACATGATTTCATGCTAATCGTGTTTTGTTTTTGTAGTTTTATTTGAAATATGAAAAAAATTACGCTTTAGATTTAGATTGCATGTTATTAGGGTATGCTAACTCTGTTCTGCTGGGACGACATTCTGAAATAGAAAAGATGAACCTCAAAACAATTAAACAACAAAAATATTACAACAAAACAATAAAATAATGATAGCAAAACAACAAGAGAACGGTAGAAAAAAAAGCAAAACAACAATAACAAAACAACAAAATGACAAAATAACAAAACCAAATGACATATATAACACAAAAAAATTGATATTAATAAAATTAAATTGACAAAACGGAACCTCTAGGGTAGAATCAGATTCTTAGAATATATTACCCTAGGCTCAAACATTGATGATTCCTTCATTGATCTTGGCACTAAGAATTTCTTAAAGAAGGAGTATTAAAGTTAATCAGCAGTTTCGTTAGATAGTTTTGATTGTCTAAGATGTAATTAACTATAGGAGCTTGCTCTTATAGGAGAACAAAGAACTCAGAATTGGTAATATGTCTATATCTCTAGTTATCAAGTTTTCTTGTGGCTTTCCTTATACGAGAACTTAATTTATCTATAATGTTTACCACAATGAAAATCATCCTTACATTTCCTTTTTCTACTGTTTTCTATTTTTAGCCATTTTTCTTTCCTTCTCTAAGTTTCTTAATATCTGAGAATCATTCATACAATTCAAAAGAAAAAGTTACTTGGAGAATAGGGCAATAAGATAGATAAATAGAGCGGCAACTCATCGACAATAATGCACTAACAACTGACCAAAACTCATGTCGGTGGTTCCCAAGTCCTTAGCCTTTGCGTAAGGTGGTCAGGACCAACACATGTAGAATCCAAAATGGGCTCTCCCATTGGTCTTATAGAGTTAGAAGGTTAACATCATGATTAGCATTTCTAATGAACTCCAACACCACCTAAATATCCAACATTGAACTCCTACACTAAAGTTTTACAAAATTATCAAGATACCCTTGAAACCCTAAAATTCTCAAAATTGCCCAACTTCTGAAATTCTCACCAAAATCATGTCAAACTAGATCAAACCATTCAAATTGTCCAAAATACCCTAATTTCCATCAAAATTATCAAAATACCCTTACATTACCCAAAAATACCAAAATTCCCCCATTTACCCTAAATTGCCAAATTCCACCAAAATTCCATAATTACTCCCGGATTGACCCAATTTATCTAAAACCACCAAAATTTACATAATTAACCCAAAAATCCAAAAACCCCAATTTCCACCTAATGGACCGATTTGACCCCAATTCACTTCCAACGTACTTAATTTCAAAATTCAAATCCAATCTTTCTCAAATTTGAACCCAATTGGTCTAGCATGTGATTAATTTCAAAAAAAAAAAAAATTTCATGCATTCTAAAATTCCATTTCCACATGCCTTTCCAAAAGCTCATTTCATTAATTTGAAAAGCTCAAACCTAACTCCCCATGACAAATTTTTTTTCTTCATCATCTCTTAATGAAACCATGCATAATGGCATCAAATCATGCATATATTTAAATTTTTGCCCAAATTTGTTATTATGGAAGTTTCCTAAAAAATTCATAAAAATCAAAGTTTTCGTTTTCATGAAATTTATTCATGACATAATGCATGACATGACATGACCCCTGAAGCCATCCATTCGCTCCATATGAGTCAATTTTTCCAAAAATAGATGGAAGAATCCTCCCTTTTCTTGCCTCTTGCCCAAACTAGCCACCAAAAACCACTGAAACCTCTCTTGAGGTTAAGCCAATCACTCAAGCCACCTTGAGCTTGAGCTAGCCACTTGACCAAAGAGTAAATCTCAACCCAAGTCAAACCAAGCTCAAACCTCATTTTCCTCTTTGATCTGGGCCATGAACCATCTTTGGACCAAACTGACTTGACTTCATAACCTCTCTCAGAGTGGAGGTGAAGACAACTTTCCTGACCAACCACCCTAGCCACTGAACACCACAAGCCTGAGAGCCCATTCATGGTTTAAACCCATATTTTGGACACCTTGACCTCGGTCATTCCGATTAAGGAATAAAGCCTCTCTTCTGTCTACCTAGGCATCATCTTGGACACCTTGGCTTGATCTATTAGCCACCATGGCCATGGCTATAAATTCAACACCCCTCATGACCCAATGGAGAGAAGTTCTATGACCATAATGAAGTCCTACCAAATTGTTCTAAGACCTACTAGAAACCTTGAGAAGTTCATCTCCACCACTTTCCAACACTCTTCCTCACTGCTTAGCCCCATAATTAGGCTTGAAAATTAGGACGTTTCTCAGCCATACCATAAGTCCACCAATATTGTAAATTGATTACTCCAAATGCTTTTCCCCAACAAATAAACCTTTATCTCCCGAGCACCCTAGAATATTCTTAAATCAAATTTGATCTACCCTTTGATTGAAGTCATAACTAGGCCCAATACCAGAGCAAAACAATAATTGGAGTACATTTGTGGACTCAAGGCAAAGCTTAAGAACTATTCAATTGAGACTACACCTCTTGGACAAAGATATGGACCTAAATCCCCAAATTTGTGTTCGATTTGAACTTTTTGAAGAAAACTTGTATATCATATGCATGTAAAAACAAAGATAGGCTTCTCCCACCTAGATGAAGCTATAGGAAAAACCTCACTTAATTTGGTTGAGTATAGACTGAAATCTTAAAGTTAGAAAATGACTGGTTCTCGGGGAGAGTGGGGACGATGAGTGGATGTTTTTGATTTGGGATTGTATCGAACGAATGGCTTGGATGTAGCCGGACGTTGAACTGGAGCGTGAACATGGGGCGGAATTATCATCTACATGGATGAAGATGCTGAATTAAAGAGAGCCATGTGGAAAGTTTGGTGCGCACTAGGATGTGATGGCGCCAACATGGATAAGTTGGAAATTAGGGATATTTCTAATTTAAATAATTTAGGAACTTCAAAAATCCATAACTAGATGTAAAGAAATGCTAAAAGTAAATTAAAAATATCTTTGTACTCAGTGAACAGAGAAAATGATGTGGACTAAAATTAAAAATATTTGTTTTATATATTTTTTTTCAATTAGTTAAATACTCTCAAAACTTCCTTAAATCATAAATAGTTAAATATTAATCATGGAAATGTGAAACTTGGTGGGTTATTCTTAAATATGTCCTCTGATTTTTTCTAGGTCAGAAGACACCTCTAACATATGAAACGTTCTTTTTTAAAAAAAATCACCCTTAATTAGCTTAAAATAATTATAAAAAATAATATATAAGTCAGAAAATTAAATAAAAAATTTGTTTGGTAGGTTCACTGTAGTCACACGAACTTAGGAAAAAGAAAAAAACAAAATTAAAAAAAATTAGAGTTTGTTTTTCCTATTTTAAAATTAATAAAATAACAAAAGTAAGAGTCTGTTTTTTCCTATTTTTAATTTAATAAAATAACAAAAGTAACAAAAGTAAGAAAGAATTAAATAACTCAAAAATATAATCAAAATAACCCAAATTGAAGAAATTAAGCTTTAAGTAGGCCTTGTAAAATTTGTACATCCATAAAAATTATTTTTAATTTAAAATATATTTTCTAAGTAAATAATAAATTTGACTTAAAATACTTATAGTAATTAAAGTATCATTCAGAAAATTATTCAAAGTGGTTTGAAGTGTTCCTTAAGACTAGAGTTACCTAAAAAAATAAAATAAAAGTTTATTTTACGCCTATTTTCCTATTTAAGTAGTAATTAAAAATACCAATAATCACAAAAATACTCAAAATGTATCAAAATGTCATAAATCACTTTATGATTGAAGAAAATAACTTTAATTTTTTTTTATAAATTTTTTTAAGCATAAAAATGTATTCTATGTTATTAAACTGTATTTTTACGTAAAAAATTATACAAAATAGAATAAAAATAAAAAAATTATGAAATTAATTTTTTTAGGCTTTCTGGAGTTAGAGTGTTTAAAGATAAATATAAAAGATGTTTTTCAAAATAAAAAATAATTTTAATTCATTTTTTCATTAAAATAAATAAAAATTATATTATTTAAAATATAATTCAAAAAATCATGAAATTAGATTGAGTGATCCTCTGACCCTTGTGACCCGCTTAATTTTTTCTTAAAGATAAAGTGTACATTTGAATTAAGTAAATGAATCAAATCTGAAAATCATTATTTCAGAATAAAAATAATTATGAAAAATAAAATTAAAATAGAAAAGTACAAAATCTTCTCTTGTGTCTTAAATGACCAATGAGGAGAAATCCAACAAAGTGCACAGTTGTTTGAATTTAATTGAGGGGATTCTAAAGCGAAGAGCCTAGGGAAAAAATGGTAATATTAGAATTCTGAGCCCTATTTAAAATTTTAGGTCAAACTAAAGTGTGAAAGGGTTTTATTCATCATAATGGATTCCCTAGGACGATTGTAAAATAAAGAGTTAAAAGGTAGAAACTAATTCACACTATTCTCTACAAATGGGAAAAATTGCAATTAATCAAATTGTTATAATTCGAAAGAAGAGTACATTGGATGATTTTAATTTCAGTGGCATGAGATAGCAAAACAAAAAATAACTAATTTGATGCCCCCAAACAAAAGGTACAATATGATTTAATCTTCTATAAGAATTAAGCACTTTACATGAATTCTTTCCTAAATTATGAATCTACCCATTAAAGATTTAAGAGTTTAGTAGTGATCTAGGATTAATCTAAAGCTACTTAAAGGGGTTAGAAAAGAAAGAGCATAACTTAGCTTAAAAACTACGAGCTCACTTAAATGATTGGGCTACTCCCTAGGGTGACCAGCCGTCCAAAAGCTAAACAAAACAAGAAAAGTAACTTTTAGCCTACTCATGTGTTAAATAAGATATATATTGATCGAAAATCAAAAACATTAACTTAACTGGGATGGTCTAATTAATAGTCTAGCAGGACCAAAATGAACTTAAAATGAATTCGGAGATTCCAAGTTTCCTTCGAGTTATCCTCGGGATATTATTGAAAGATTCTAGATATTTTAGAGGAACTCTGAGTCTACTACAATTTGTTGATGAAAATGATCATCAAAGTACAACAACAACTAAATTGATAGAAATCTCCTAAGGACCCACCAAGTTATGACTCGGGACCCGATAATTCATAAATCAATAAAAAAAAACTACGACACTACTTAATAACCCAACACACAAGTGTATGAAATTTGGACAAAGTGTCTAAACCAACTAAGGATATTTGGTATGGCCACATATGGATCATTAGGTTTGTGTAAGTCCGAGGTTCAGTTGCTAAGGGTGATGATGACATTGCTTAAGTGTGTTAAATAGGGGATACAATATGGGAAATTAGAATAGTTTCTCCTACTCATAATGACTTTTGGTGAGGGGATATAATCGATGATATTATTCACCGACACTTAGTAATAAGAAGTTACCACTACACTCTTAGGTTGTCTATATTTTCAATCAGTTCATGATAATTAACTCGTGGATAATCTAAATTTTCCAAATAAAAATTTAAATATAATCAATACATGTTTTTTTGAAAATATCACTACGTTTGACTGGTAAACTAAATATTACATGCATTAAAGATTAAAAGAGTTTTAAATACAAAATTATGAAAGTCCACATGTTAATCATTTTGATTAGGCTAGAACATGCCCTCCTGAGATTGTTTGACTGGTAGATTAAGCCAAAGGTTGGAAGCACACAACCCAGCACTGAGCCCCCACCTTTACTGAAGTCGTACTTTTATCCTGGTCATACATATGTGATAACGTGTTTTGTTTTGCTTGATTAGAGTTTTTCTTACAATTTATTCAAGTTTTCTCATACTATTTTTTCTTATGATTTGATTGAATTTTCTAAACTTACTTAACTTTCTTGTAGTTTATTATATTATGCACATTATACTAACCACTTTTGTAGTAATAGTTGAAACCCAAGTAGACACATTTATATTTTATAGTATTTTTACTACAGCAATCTCTTTTACTATCCTTTAATTTTGCATTTATTTATATATTTGCAAGACCTTCAAGCTAGAAAACTGTAGTAGGTTTACCTAGAGTGGATAAATACAAAACCTAAACACATATATTTTATTTAATTTGATTAACAATAATTGAAAAAAATAGAAGACATAAAATACTAAACCTAAAGCAGTTACTAACAAGGAGCTTAAAGCAAGTTGAAGCAACACAAGGACAATAATCTACAACAACAAAACAGATCTAGACCAATTAAACATTCCTTAGAGTTAAACAACAAGCCATATAACTTTGAGGTAGCTCATCTAGCATGAAGTAAACCCTCAATTTAACTCTAGAATTATGCATAATCATGTTGTACAATATAAGCCCTAACTCGCTTTAGGCACTAAGGTTATCATTCGTTACAACATAATTTCTCCTATCTTCCATACCCTTTATACGATTGTTTTTATGCAGATGTAAGCCTTAAATAATAAAATTGATGAAATGAAAAATCATAATAATTATCTTTTCCAAAACATAAAGCCACACAATAGGATAGTTTGGGAAGTGATTGAGTATCTTTTCAGGATTTGTGATCTCCCATACATTCTTCCCTTTGGATTCCAAAACAACTGTTTCTATTTGGTCTATTCCAATTTAACGTTTCATGTTCAAACTTGAAACCCTAAACTTTGAGATTCTTGAAGACAAATACTTTTGATTTAACTCGAGAGACTTCTCAGAATACTTTGGTCATTTGAGAAGTAATTAACTATAGGGGCTTGTCTCGATAGGGAGCTATAAAACCCCAATAAAATAAATCCTTTCTAATCATTTATATTAGACAATGGAACTTGTAAGTCAACCTAAAAGGTTTTGAAGACCAAACGAATGTCATAATTCATTAGTTTATTTAGTCAAGCCTCGCTATCAAGTAATGTGTCTATTTCTCGGGATAGGTGCATTGTTTCTGGTATTGTGCTCATTTTTTAAAATATTAAATAAATAGAATCTGGTTAGTCTCAATTTTCAAAAATTAAAATGTTATTTTTTAGATAACAAAATTATATATATACCAAATTAAATCAAAGGGAAAAATTTTATGAAGAGTGGATTTCAGCAACTAATAGTGCAACAACAATGCCTCATTGCTCCTCGCGTTGCAACAACTTTCTCTAAAGTGTTTGACATGTTGCCAGAGGTTGTTGGTCTCATAAAAAGTCTTAAATGTGGGTGGAACAAATCCTTTAGAGTATGGAACTCCGTTTAACATCTCTTGATAGGGTCTACCATTTAGAACCAATGTACCCTTCTTTGTTTAAGCTAAGGCTTCTCAAACTTGCTATTACACCATCTGTTAAATATCCTTTTCTGGGATGGCATTCTAAAATGGATCTTCTTTGTTTGCTCTTCCTTACTTGCTATAGTAGGTTCCTTTTCATCAGCAATCTGAACAATTTCTGGTTGATACGCATCAACAGGAGGCACATGCAGAGATTGTGGTTGACTAAGCATGGTGGTGATGACAACCATGTGCTCCTCAATGTGTTTTCTAATCCGGTTAACATGTTTGTCATTCTGCTGGATGAAAAACTACAAGATTTTAGTAATGTCCTCCTAAATTTTCTATGGGACATCTCATTAAGATGCCTAGGCTCTTATCTCAACCATGTTGATTTCAATGAACTTCTTATCCATTAAATTGTATTCATCATTGTTAACACTAATCTGCTTTTCTTTGGCCAACTGTGAAATGTTGACTCTGAACAATTCCAAAGCAAACTTGATAGACTTTCCCTTAAAAAATCTTGACATCACTCAGGGATCCCTAGCAAACAAATTATCTTATACTAATTTACGACACGGTCGTAGTATAGACAAGCAGAACATCAGATTCATTTTCTTTTCTTGGGGAACAACCCTCAACCTCTCTTGAAGTGGTCTGACACCCTCTGGTTTCCACACATTCCTCTTATGTTTGAATGTTTTGAGGTGAGGTGCCCCATTGTTGGCAACATTCTTTCAGTAGAAAACGCAGTCCCTAAAGCATATTCTCGACATGACAAGTAGTGTCCCTTGGTCATCCCTCAAACTTGTAGAAATCTCTTGCATAGCAAAAGGCTATGCTCTTGGACCCAGGAAAGACCTAACTGGCCTACACCATGCAGGCTCCAAAATTGTGATAGTTGCAATATAATTCACGGTTTATAATAATTAATTCTAATAAGTTTAAATAATATGTAAAGAACTTTCCCCTTGTAATAAGATATTAATCTATGTAAGATTTGAATGACTAAAAATATGATGTTGTATTGTTAAAAGTAGGAGCATTCATATTCTTCAGCCCCTCCCAGTGCTATAAAAGAACATTGACTAATTTAGATTTTTTCACCAGCTTGTGTAGTAGTGTTGAGTAGATTCTGGCCTCTCACCTCTAGATTACCCATCCTGCCATCTCTATAGAACCTACTAGGGATGTTTACAATCCAAACTCTAAACAAAATTTGAAAAAGAATCTAGTCTATCACCCAAGAAACATCAATTCTATGTCCATAAAAAATTATCTCCTTATCTATTTACACTCCCCCTTAGATGATCCCAACGACTTTGCATAGAATGAAGTGTGACCCTCACTAGTTGGGTGATATCATAACCCTTTTGAGGCTTCACATCTATCAATAAATTTTAACCTCACAGGTGGCTAATTTGTAAAGTCAAAGAAGAATTGGCGAAAATTTCATCACAATTTTTTAATGTAAAAAAAAATCTTTAATTCATTATCAGAATAAAACAAGAACCTAATTTTATATTGAAATCAAAGTCTTAGAAACAAAAATTTAAACACAAATATAAAGTACCTTTTGTCTTCTCTTTAACACAAATTGGGGAGTCTCCTTGTAAAATTCTCCAAAATCTTACTCTTACAAAACTAAAAACACTAAAACATACACTTGAACACAAAAGCGGGACTTATTAAAGCCTTTAAATGCTGTTAAAAAGTCCTCCATTTCATCTAATTTTCATTCATATTAATATATCTCCTAAAATAACCAATTAAATTCTTTTTGTACATGTCTTTACCGTGACAATGCTAGGGGATGGTGCTATGGAACCATACAATTTGCACCAATTTTGCTCATTTTTCCCTCATTTTCTCCAAATGTCTATTCCATGTATCTGAAACCAAAGCATACAAAATAACTTCTTTTATAAAATAATTAAAGAATATGCACTAAGAATAGGTAATTTTAAGGCGGATCATTCCCCCAAACTTCAAGGTTACTTATCCTCTAGTAACTCCTTTATACTATAGAAAAATTATAACTTGAGGAAGTAAGTTTATGTTAGAAATTTCTATTGTTTTGTTTTATAAATGTGATAGAAAAACTTTAGAGAAAATTTTAATAACTTAGGTTAAAACTAAAATGTGAGAATATCTAGTAGTTAAGTCTACGAGTTCTGATTTTCTATTGATTTCAAGAATAATAGTAACTTGGTAGTATTTTGAATGTGTAGAAGAATTACAGTAAAAAGAACTTCATGAATACTTTATTAGTAAGGATGCTAATACATTAAGTACTAATTTAGAATTGTAATTAAGTTCCTTTCCCTAAGATGATCCAGTGAAGCCAATTTTTTATTAGGCATCTCCTCACATCTTTTCATTCTTTCTCTTTTTTTCTATCTTTTAAGTTTTCTTTTTTTCTTTTTCTTTAGGATATTTTTCAATTGTATCTTTTTCTTTCCATGCAATTTGAGGATTACTTTATGAGGATAACCTTTAATAATTTTAAACTCAACCATCCTTTTCTTAATGTTAAAAACTTTCGACAATTACTTATTTTGATAAATATGTATTAGCTTTGAACAAGATTTTTCCTAAAGTATAAATTTATCCTTTTTTGAAATAGAACTAAAAAATTCTTAACAATTCCAGAAATACAATTTTCTTTACTTTAAATAATAAAAAACATAATCTTATCCTATCATACTAATTGTTTGAACTTTAGAACTAAGTATTATTATTAAAAAACTTTCACCTAAGTTTTAAATAACTTTTATAAAATTTAAAATATAGTTATCTTAACTTATCCTAGCCCACCATAGGTTATGTTGAATTAAAATTTAAAAATATAGCTCTCTAAGGGAAAATAAAGTTTAGTTCTTTAAAATGAAATTTTCCCTTCTCCCAAACTTAAATTTTTAATTTATTTCATTAGAATAGATCAAGCAGAAAGAGAAATTATGAAGTTTAAAATCAATAGAATAATACAAGTATAAGTAATAAAGAAAAGTAAAATTAGCATGTATAAAGAAAATTAAAAAAAACTATTATAGCTTTAACATTTAAGTATAAGATAAACAATAAAAAGAGTATGACCTTATAGTTGCAATAAGAATAACTTTAAAAAATTATTACAAATGCAAATTTAAACCTAAAAATTCTAACAAGCATACAACATATTAACTACAAGAAATCTAAAAATGAAAACAGAAAACAAAATACAACAAAATAAATAGATAATACTACTCATCAACACCTTCATCATCATCATCATCATCATCATCATCATCATCATCATCATCATCATCATCAAAGCCAAAATCCTCCTCCATATCATCAGGTTTATAAGTTGTATATCTAGGGAAAGTAAGAAATGCAACTGAATAGTCACCCCTTATGAATTTCTACATCACCTCATTATAAGAAATATCATAATCTACCCTTTATTTCCCATACTCATCATTATGATAAAGATGAACTTCTAAACTTTTCTTTTGATTTGTAAAGTTAAGATATCTCCTTGTTGAATAAATAATTGTTCTAATACACCATCAAGTGAAATACTACCAGATGTAGAAGGTATAAAAGTTGAAGCTAAAGCTGAAGTTAAAGTAGAAGGAATATCAGAGCTTCTACTTCAAGATCTTACTCCAGTATGTTTTTCATACATCTCCTAATTCAATTTTCCAATATGTTTATGAGATGATAAAATGTCCTCCCATGTCACATATTTTACTTTAGATTCAACACACATGGTAGTAATGAGAGCAGGATAATCCATACCTCTAGTAGTTCCTCACCTTGAAGAAATAAGTATATTATTGAGACTCAAAAATCCAATGTCAATACATCTGTTCATCTGAATGTAATAGTTCAATGTAGCTTTTTCTCAACTTACCTCACTAAAGTGATTAGTAGGAAGCAATCTATCAAAAATAAAATAATGCCAGACATGAGAATGAACATTTAATTTTGAGAAAGATATACAACTTATAAACCATTCTCCTTAAAAAAATTAAAATGGACTATGGGTAAATACGTTATAATCTACCTTGTTATATGAATTGTTAAGGGATAAGGACATCATTGATGTTGAATGCTAGTAGTTTTCTCAAATGGGCAAATACGTTATAGTCTACCTTATTATAAGAATTGTCCTTGTTTCTTTCAGATAACCTTTCTTGCATTGGAGGGATTATTTCTTTTGGTGCTACTATTTGTTTCCTTTTTCTTTAAGAGTCATTTTTGGGGGTTGCACATTACAATTCACAAATTAACATCAAATATTTCTTCTAATACATCACCTTACTCTTTTTCTCTAAGTTTAAGGACTCTAATTCTATTGAAAATGGTATTCCATATGACTCAAATGTAGCGGTGTCATCTTAGGCATCACTATTGTTGGAATTATTGTTGTTATCATTATCGTTTTGCTTGTCATTGAACCAATAGAGATTGTGTATGATTTGACCATTGTCTGTAGGATCAAAATTAGGTTGGTTGTTTTCAGTAGTATCAAAAATAGATAGAGTGTAAGTAGAATTGAAAGTTTTATCATTCATTATCCCTGAAGGGAAAAAGATAAAATCATACAACATAAGTGGCTGGAGGGATTTCTTCCCTTCATCCAAGAAAACTTTTTTAGTAGTTTACGAAGATTTATAAGGAATGAGAGGTACAAAGGGAATGGTAGCCCATATATCTTGAAGACCTCTAATTCTTTTTAATTCTTTCTTTTTTTTCTTTTCTTTCTTGGAAGATTTTAATGTTGATGTTGAAGCTTAAGCAGCTTTCAGGCTTGCAAGGATCTTATTAGAAGATTTCACTAGTGCAAAGCTCTATCTATCTACATCTTTGTAGTGGTAGCTAGGAATAAATTTATCTGCCAGAATCACATTGATTGAACCCTTTTTGTTCTCTTTCAAATAATCATTTGGGATGAATATATTCCCTGCTTTGAAGTTATGTTACTGAGATGCTTAAGTTGATCAAAAGCACAAGAAAATGTCAAAGAAGTGCATTTCAGACTATGTGGTGCTCATCAGTCAGAGCCAAATATGAAGAAGATAATCAAGAGACTTAGATACAACTGGCCAGTTATGATGTTTGATTGCATGGAGACAACCAAGAGGTGTCACCAATTCTAGGTACACGATGAGTTCTTGCATTAACCTCCGACTGTGCTAAATCTGATGGTCGTGTCGTGGCCATTCAAGTGGTTAGGTACTGATATAGTGGGTCCGATTGACCCTCCATATTTGAAAGGACACAAATTTATTCTTGCTGGTATAGACTACTTTTCCAAGGTAAAGGTAGTGTTGTTATGAGAAGTTACACTGCAACATGTTCTTCTGTTATTTAGGAATTAGATTATCTACCATTTCAGTATTCCACACAGGATCATTTTAGGGAAAGGTCCACCTTCAAGAGCACAAAGATTAACTGCTTCATCATATGACACGAGATAGATTTTAGGTACTCTAAAATCTACTATGAAATGTAAAATGGTCTAGTAGAAGCATTCAATAAGACACTCATGCAAATATTAAAGTAAATAAGGGATGATAACAAAAGAGGATAGCATAAGAATCTATTAGGAGCTTTATGGGCATTTAGGATAATGATCAAGACTTCGATGTAATCTTCATCGTATGCACTCATTTATGGTTCTGAGGCAATACTTCCATTAGAGGTGCAGTTACCTTCTCTCAGAGTTGTTGTGGCCAAAAAAATTATAGCGAAAGACAATGTTAAGCTTTGACATGAAGAATTGGAGAGTTTCGAAGGGCAGCTGTTGATGGCAAAGTGGAACTTGGAACTCTATCAAGAAAATATGATTCAAGCTCACAACAAAGTGGTTTGTCTTAGGGTGTTCAAAGTTTGTGACCATGTTCTCATTCTCATAAGGCCTATTGT
Organism: Phalaenopsis aphrodite; assembly: GCA_003013225.1. NCBI lineage: Eukaryota > Viridiplantae > Streptophyta > Magnoliopsida > Asparagales > Orchidaceae > Phalaenopsis > Phalaenopsis aphrodite. Next base: position 146,937 of record NEWO01001012.1, read on the forward strand.
TGCACATCACAATACTAGTGAAAATTTTGAACCAACTTGGGAAGGACCGTTTGTAGTGTGAAAGGTTTAATCATGAAGGTCATACTAGTTAGTAGATTTCGAAGGACAAAGACCCATATTGCCAATCAATAGATGATACTCAAAGGAGTACTATCTAACGTAACTTTCTAAAAGAAAAACTATGCAGATGATACTCGTTCTTAGAGATAACCATATGGTCAGTGTCTGTTACTGGGTCCTAAGAAAATTTGTAATAATGAAAATTTTGCTGAAATTCAAACTTTCTCTAAATCTCCAATTTTTTTAAATCAAATATGATAAAAAAATGATTTCATATACTCTAAATTCACCTAATAAGGAATTTCTATTATTCTTGTTCGGTTTGAGTTTCAGCTCGATGAATTTTTTTTTGTCTTCTGCAAGAAAATGTCAGACAAAAGTTGATTTTCTCCTTTAAAAATAGCTTGAATCTCACACAACACGATAAGAGGATGGCACAGGGTGGTGTCATAAAATTTGATCTAGACTATGGGGAGGTTGATCTAGATTATGAAGGACACTTACTAAAGGTTTCCAAGCAAAAGGTTACTTTTGGGTTGGAATCATTAAATAGAATGTGCCACAAGGAGGAAGTGTTAGCAAAGAAGAAGAAATATAAAAAAGGCTACAAAGGAAGTTCATGTTTCTCATGGACCAAAGAGAAAAGCTACACAGATAATGTCAATGGTCATGACATCGAAAGGGGAATTGGTCAGCTCTACTTCCGAAGGACGACCACTAGGCAGACGCAGCGAAGAAATGCCAACCACCATAAGCATAGAGCCCTGATTACCTTAAAAGAAGCCAATCCAAAGAATGAATGGAACATGTTTGAGTTATAGAGGAAGACTTGACTAACAGTGTAGCCTCGATAGGAAATGATGATCCTGAAATTACTATGGGACCTTCATTGCTGGAAAGCATCCTTAAAAATATGTGCATGGGATGTGCAAGGTGCAATAAAACTATAGTGATGCCAGTATTTTCATATTACATTCCGGCTGGGTCATTCACAGACTGGTTGGGCTGCAATCTTCTTTATTTGGAATGTTATGGATTATTGGAGGAATACATTGTAGCTACGATGTTGCTTAGGTGTACAGAGCACCATATGTGGAGCCTAACATAACCAAATACATTGAGTCATGAAATTTGCATACTACTCTCAAATACAAGTTGGAAAAGATGCGAACGGTTAGAAAATAAGAATTTGAGCATTTTTGAGAAATACAAGGAAAGTATGTCAATATTTTGGAAGGATTGGAGTTACATATCATAGTATTTTCAGAAAGCGACAAATGGAAGATATTATTGTGCATTCATACTCAGAGAAAAAATCTAACTGGAACACCTAAAGTAAAAAATGAATTCAAAACCATATAATTCGATGAGAGGGAAGAGTAGGGTCACTATCTAGTTTGGCTACTGCTACAAATTTGCTCATGATACAAAAGGAAATCCACCGGGGATCATAAGGCATAATGAGGTGGATCCCATGACATCAAAAATAAAAAAAAATGATTAATGGAATTGTGTCATGGTGAATACTTCCACCTGATTGCATCCCCAATAGTTTCGACATTAATATTTACAAGGAAGGAGATTGTATTCCTCCACACATCAATCATCATGATTTTCACAAACCTTTTGACACTGACTCATTTATCAGCAAATACAACATAGTATTTAGAAATGAAATATAAATTGTGGTTTTGGGAGAATTTAGAGGACCTTTCAAGTTTCCACTAATGGTCATATATGTACTCATACTTATAGGGAATGGAGTGAACCTTACAAAGCATTGCATTCTGTGAGTTCCATGAATGGTAGTTTTCATAAATCTCAGAAGAATGGATGAAAATAAGGTGCCATACAAAAACTAGCCTGATCCAAATCTAGAGGGATTGCAGCCACTTGAGCTGTGAGAAAGCCTATTGATACACCTAAAATATCTAGTGTTTTTAGACACATTTTATACCTTTTTTTGAGATATTGCGCTTTAATGGAAGGTATTTGTGTGTTTTTTTCAGGTACAAGTAAAACGATGAAAAATGCTACAAGAAGTGAAAAAGGATCAAATTTGGAGCAAAAATGTGAAAACTATACTGAAGTGTTTTGGCGCCTAAGCACCAAATTCGGCGCTTATGCGCCAATGAAATAGAGAAGGCCATGCTTAAGAACCAGAGGCCCTGTGCTTAAGCACCAGAGGTAGTTATGTGACGTTTACTTCTTTTTTCCAAATTTTGAAGGAACATTTGAGGCACCTATTGGCTAAAGAGGGTAGTTATGACCGCTGGAAATGAAAATATGGTTAGAAGACTTGTGAAAGGAGGCATCTTTTGGAGAATTTATCGAATTTGGACACATTTTGAAGAGTTATCAAGGAACCACTTGAAGAAGGTCGTGCTGCCCACCATGTTAGCTCCAAGTTCCTTGCCGCGACAAGTTTGAGTTATCTAGTGTGTCAAGTTTTAACATCAAATCAGGTGGCCATATAGTTGAAGTTATTTAAATTTTATGAGGGCATATTAAAGTTGATTCGAGCGACACCGGTTAGGATCCTACGGTTCCCTCATTCCAGCATCACTATTTTCTATTGGATTCACTTAGTCCAAATGAACTTACTAAACCCAACTTAATGAGTTCCATAATTTCATTTAAACCGTGGGAAGCCTCGTTAGAAACCGTAGGTTACCTCCTCCGAGGAATTCCCGATCATCCGATAGAGACATCTTAATTTAGTTGAAATTGTGGTTTTTGTGTGATGTTTGTGATTAAATTTTGAGTTGTTTTATATTTTGAATGTTATGGCCATGAATTTTATCGTAATTGATTTTAGTTTTGGTTCTGGTTATGGTTATGGTTATGTGGCTATCCTGATGGTTTTAGTTTTCAAGCAGGGTGACATCATTGTTTAGCATGCAAATTTGCAGGTATAAAGTATAGTATGAAAGTATAAGAAAGACAACGCTGAAAACTGTAAAAGTGTACCTAGCGAGTCTTCTCGTTCCACCACCTGAAACTTAAAATGCATGTTAAGGCAGTTTATATGAGAGGAAAAAGTAAGGTTTTCCTAACCCTATGTAATATATTGGTGAGTCCTTAAAAGTTTAATTAAGGATGATTTTGTCAAGCAAAACATATTAAGTTTAGTAGATCTCCAAGGTATCCAATAGATCTAGAGAAAGAAGCAGGTCCATACTACTCCCTCACTGACTAGTGGAAAATCCCAAGTTCTTTAAAACATATTATGTTGCTTGATAATTCATCCTGTAAATACCCTTAATGCTCAGTGAACACTGATGTCTCAATTATCCCTAAGAATAGGGAAATTATCAATTATCATTTAATTTGAAAATTATGTGGGTGAAGACCCTTATAGAGGCAAGTTAATGTAATTTGAACACTTAGCCAAATTTTTAATTCTAATTGGGCTTAGTGGTGTTTCAAGAATGTTTGATTTAATTATCTTTATTTCTCCAATCCTTGTTTAATCAATTTTTTATTTAGTCCAAGTCACCACTAAGCCCTTAAGACCTAGGTGAGTGCATTAATTAGTTTTGAAAAAGGGTTAAACCATAAGTGGTCATCATACATGATTTGGATTTTATTTGAAAATCAAGATAGGGGTATTAAATTGATTAATTATTGACTTCAAAAGTTATACCCCTAAATCCAGGATTGTTTAATTTTATTGAACTATCAATTTTTAATAATTTAGAAATTTATTAATCTTAATTAAGAAAGTGTGATTGGTTTCTACCAATTAAGCCCTCTGTGTTTCAAACATCAAATAAATTGATTAAGATCAGAGGTTACCCATTTTTCCTCCTTGACTTAAGCCAAAATGTTAATTAAGGCTAGATTTCCAAAATTACACATTTGCCCCTAAGGCTCTAATACTTCATAATTTCTCAAATTCAATTCAAATGACTTTGAAAATTTTTTCCTACATCATTCATGGCTCAATTAGGAGATCAGAGGAGAAAATATGATTTTTCAAAATTTAATTTAATTTATGTAATTATTTTCATGCAAAAATAGGATCTTTCAAAGAAAATTCCTAACTTGAGCTAGGTAAATTCTAATCCCTTGAAATTTTTACTGGAGATAGACCTAAACTAGGTAAGCCTTTAAACCAAATTTGATAACTGTTTGAATTATTTGTGATTTATTAGAATTATTTCAAGTTATGGGTTATTTAATAAAAAAAAAATATTTTAAGTGGTGAAAATTAAGTTTTGTATTTTTGAAAAATCTCCCTAAGGTTAGAGAACTTAGAGGAGCAAATTTTATATTTTTTTGATTTTTCCTTCATTTATTGGAATTATTTTAGTGAAAACTCATTTTTAGCCTTTTTAAAAAAAACTATTCCTAAGCTTTGAAATTCAATATCTTTATTTGGAAAATTAGCAAAAATATTCTAATTGTTCTTAAGTGATTAGGAAGCAACATAGAACATTTCCAAGAGTTTTATTATTTTTGTGATTTTTATGAATTTTTAATTATTTAAATAATTAGAATAGGCTAAAAATCAAGTTTTTATTTTAAGTATCATTTTATTTTTAGAAAATATCCCTAATCACAGAGAACTCAAAAAATTAAGTTTCATAATTTTTTTATTTATATTTTCATTTTTAAAAATCATTTAAGTGTTAAAAGTGGTATTTATCTTTAAAAATCAACTTAAGTTGTCAAATGAACTTAAGATATTTTGAAATTTTTATGATGAGTTTTCTGGATCATAAATCACAGTGGAAATAAAAAATCAAGTCCATTAAATGTTTAAATTTTTCAAAATTAATTATCTTAGTGATTTAGTGTTTGTAAAATTTAAGGATATTTTGAATGACTTGACCCATGAATTTATTTCCAAAGGTTTCTCTAGTCATGGTGGACCTTCCAAAATTTTCTTAAGATTTTATAATCAATATGTTAATTTCCATGATTATTTTAAAGAAACTATGTGAAATAACTTGAAAAATATGGGTCTTTATATAGGAACCTCCTCTAACTTTGGAAAAATCAGAGAATACTTCCCCTGACAGAGGCTACAACAAGTCAAAAATTCAAGCCAAGGTGATGTGCCATTATGCATGGAGAATCAAATTTATCCCAAACCGTATTTAATTAATTAAAAATAAAATATGAATCAAATGGACTTGAAATTTGTTCCACATTGTTCTCCTTTGTTCACTGAGCAAGTGCGTATTTTTATTTATTTTTTGTAATTTTTCTACACAAAGTTATTAATTTTCTAAGTTAAGGATATTTAAATAAATAAGAAAAAGCCTTATTTATTTATTTAAACAACGCGTGCTGACTAGATCCTAGGCAGCTCCGAAGGCATGCATGGTGCGCTCTGGTTTGACGCCATCGTTCACGTAGCTTGCTGACTCGGCCCACTATTTATTTCCTGAAGTACTGTCCAGCTCAATCTCCCACGTCCATTTGATACACACTTCATTGAACGGCTCCTCGTCATCGTCCCCGATAGAATGATCCCGTGTCCGTCCACACTAAAACCCTAAGATCTCAGCCTAGACTCAACCAAATCACTACGGGTTTGATCCAATGGACTCATCTAAGTGAGACAAGCACATCCATATGGTTAAGGTACCATGAAATCAAGCTTAAGTAAATGGAGAATCAAAATAAGCTTGGGAGGAGGAGGAGTTTAATACCTTTGCTCTGAGAAGGGAGGCCTCAATCAGAGGTGCTCTTCACGTTTATTGGGGTCCAAGGAGGCTAGGGATTGAGTCCCTGGTCTTTGTGTAAGGCCTACGTATGAATTCAACCAAGCTCGATTTCAGGTGTTGGTCTAGAGCTATGGTAGAGTCTCTGTGGAAGGGGGATTTGATTGGGCTTTAGCTTTTTTCACTATTGCTAAGGTGTAGACGAAGTTAATTTGTTTTTGATGGACTGTGGAGGTGTATTGGGTTCTGTCTTGGTTTCCGGCAAGGTTTTAAGCTCAAAATTGAGCTCCGGCAATGGGAATGGGTGAGGGAAAATGGTTGGAATGCACTGAGGGGATCTTAGGGAAGCTCTGTGTGAAGTTTGGAGAGGCATCTCTATGGAAATTTCAGCACTTTTTTTAAGGGCCATGGAGGTGGCCTTTTAGAAAAATGGGGTTATGGTGGCTGTCGTGGCCAATTAGGAGGTGTATTGTGGTGCTTAGGTGGAGGGCAGACGAGCTCCATAGTTTGATTTGGATGAGCTGGCCTCTAGGTTTGATTTGGGTGAGGTGCCATGGGGGTGGCTCTTGCTTTTGAGCTTTTCCGGCCACTAGGCCAGCCAGCCAGCCAAGGGGAGGTGGCTAGAAGCTCAGGGAACCCAGAGGAATCCATAACAATAATTTAATGCAAATGTGCTTCGATTTGGCAAAGATATCTTAAGCATGTGCATTTTCGGAAATAAGATCCCTTAATTTGGGGGACCTTTGGTCCATGGCTTGATTTAGGTGATTTCATGGTGTTTGTACTGGTCAGTAAGTCCAACTAATGGCTTTGGTGGAGTTAATTTGGTGGCTTTAGAGTGGTTAGGTCACATTTGGTGCATGGGTCCAAGTGGGTGCAAATGACGAAAACTTGTGTTTGGGCTAGGTTAGCCATGTCAATTGGCCCAAGTAATTGTGTTATTTGGTGTATATGATCATAAGGAACAACTTTGGTGAAGGATGGAAGTGGTTTTGAGTCCAATTGGAGGGTCAATTTAAGGGAATGTTGAACTTTAATCAATTTGGTCATGTTAGGCTAGGCTTGGGTCGAGCTTGGGTTAGCCTTGGGCTAAGTCCAAATTGATTATTCTAAATGGTCAATAGGGACCTCATGAAGAGTTTTCAACATGAATTGGATGCCAATTTGGAGGTTAAGGCAATCAATTGGGTGAAATTTGGGGACTTAGCCAATTTAGGGCTAAATTTGGGAATTTTGGATTTAGGCCAAAATCAAATGGATTTGAGACTTCACCAAGGTCAATTGATGGTTGATTTTGATGTATAAGAATGTTATAGGGAATATTCAACATTAATTTAAGCCAATTGACTAGGCTATGGGTTCAATTTGTTGAGATTAGGTTGTATGGTCAAAATTGGGGTTTTGACCCAAATCAAAATTATGCTCAAATCATGGACAAATTGAGCATGAATTTCATTTAATTTGGTCATATCAAAAGTGAATTTGAGTTTAGAATTAAATTTAGGCTTAATTGAGATCAAATTGATGGACATTTGAGCTGGATTTGGGGAAATTTGGGTCTTCAAAGGGCAATTTGGGGATTTTGGTTAAAGATGGTCAAATTGGCCAAATTGGGTCATGTGGTAGTTGAGAGAAATAAAATTGCGAATATTTGGGATTTTCTGGGAATTTTTGGAGTTTTTGGGATTTTAAGCTATGGAGGAGTATTTTAGTAATTTGGGGGTGTTTTAGGGGTAAAAGGCTAAGATGGGTACTTTGGTAGAGTTGAGGTACAAACCATCACCAATAAGCCATGGTCCAATGGAAACCTCATTTTGGGTCCTCTATGTAGTGGTCTTAGATAAACCTTAGCCTTAGGGCTAGTAGGTTTAGGGGACCATCTACATAACTATCCCAAAAGATCAAGGGATCTAGGCTAGAAATTTGAGTTCAGGGTTGTGAGTAATGTTGGGTGTAGATAAGTGTAGTGATTGCCTTAGCTCCAGACCAACACCCAAGATCAACCTTAAGGTCCAGCAATCCTAAGGGTGACTCATCTTGAGTTTCCCCACAGTGACCCCTCCTACTAAGTATTAGAGGCTGAGACCAATATGTGGAACTCCAAGTTGAGTGGAGAAGAGTTTGGAATTTCTAATGGTGAGGGTTCCATGTCTAGTTTTATAGGAATAGTCAACAGGAAAAGTCCGATGGCTACACCCTAGGTTACTGAAGAGGAAAAACTAAACCTCAACCAAAAATGAGGTCAACACTACTCAGAAATTTTTAAATGAAATTACACTTTAAATGAAGCTTGTTTTTATGCTTATTTTATAGGTCTATGTGTTAGGAACGCAACATAACTGAAACACGGCAAAACGGAGCTAAAACGAAGAGAAATGGTGAACCAGCGCAGGGTGGGCACCGACGGCACCAGAACCAGTGTCGACCGCACCAGAGTGCAAAGAAAACTGAGAAAACAATTCCAATAGCACTTGAGACGGTTTGGATGTGATCTTGGACGAATTTCTAGAAGATTCAATGTATTTGGACGCTTTTTGGAAGTTTGCTTGAGGCATCTCTTAGGAAATTGGTCCCTACACTATATAGAGTTCTTTTATGTTAGAAAAAGTGGTGCTTGTGAGTGAAAAAATGAGGACAATATTTATAGATCTTAGAATAGGAATAGAAATGTAGATTTCTACCTTTTTGGAGAGATCTTTGAGGGAATTTTGAGAGAATGTGTAAGAGAATGTTCTAGTAATGCATGGATCAGTGGAAGACTTTGTGGGAGAGATTTTCATCTTTCTTTCAAGAAGAAAAACCTAAGTATTGTATTCTTCATTATCTTATAATTTTATAAACACTTATCTAGTGGACATGCTTTGATGAAATGAAGTTTTTAGTTATGTTTTCTTTGTGCTTTGTGATGTGTTTCTCTTACTCTTTCTTCTTTTTGGGAAATAGTGGCATGGGAAGATTATGTCGTTATTTTCCTTTTACATTTCTTTTGCAATGAGTAGGATTCATGTTTAGGATATTGGGATGCATACTAGAAGAAGTTTTAATTATAAATTGTGATGGTTTTTCATCTCCGCTCTGAATTTACCTTTCGATCTGGCCAATTGAATAATAAAAATATGTTGTGAAACATATGATCTGAGGAATGGAGTATGAGTTCTACAATTGAGTGAGAATCACATTTAAGTCCATGAAGGAGTATTTCGTTCATGGGATTAAGTGTAAATAAATAGGGAAATATACTTTGTTGGGTGTAGAAGTGGAGTTTCTTAGGGTGACAGACTAAAAATCCTCAATTCATCTTAGAGTTTAAAAACTAAAAAGAGAGTTAGCCTTTAGAGGACCGAAAGTGGGAGCTCTTGAGTGGGAGCCAGTATCCTCCTAGCCTAGCCACAGATTTAGGGACTAAACCTAAGATTAGCTAATGATTTTCTATAACACTGAATCAGGGTTGAGAATTAAAATTTCTCATATTTGGCACATTCAATATTTAATGTATCTCATTCCTGTACATTATCCAATTCACTACATATGAAAAGTAGTATTTAACATATTAAAATTCTAACCAATTCATCCAGAAAGAGTTATTTTTAGAATTAGTATTTACATTTAGGAATAGTTACTATCCTTACATTTAACATTTGCCTTTAAGAGTAGTTGCTAGATAAAACACCATTTTAATCGATGTTCCAAACTAAGAACTAATAGTAGTAGACTAGAATTTGCCTGATGACATCTTTTCATGCTTCCTGGTGGGATCGATATTCGGGGTTTAATCAAAAAGTCCTATATTACTTGAAGTGATACGTGCACTTGCGTAGAACCCATAGTGTGTGAACAATTTGCTATATTTCATAATATTTCAATTTTGCATGTTACCTGCTAAATACAAATTGGGTTAAGTTTTTTGCCATCTTTTGAAAGCTAAATTACTACTTAATTATAGGTTGGGTCAAGTTTTTGGCACCGTCTCAAGGGAATTGAATTGACATAAAACACGCAGAAACACAACACGCACTAAGGGCGCTTCATGTTTTTTGGCCCCATTGTCGAGGAATTCTCGATAAAAACTTTAAGAGAATTTTAGTTGAAGTAATTAGGCTTAGAACTAGAAAAATTGTAGTGTCATAAAAACTATTTTTGAGTGAAAAGAGTTTTTATTGTAAAAAAAACTATTTATGTGAAAAATAAGGTGTTTGTAAAAAAGTTTTGTTGTGTTGAATATATTTTTTATTTTGTTTTTCAATTGTTAATGTATCATTTGTTGTGTTACATATGTCGCTAGACTTGTGCCATATGATCCCGTTTTAGAAAAAAGGAAAAAAATCAAAAAATAAAAAGTACTTGAAGAACTAGAAATGGATATGGAAAACAATCAAAATAATAACTTGAAAAATCATCATAAATCCTAAAAGGATTATATAAATCCTATGACAGATGAAATTCACTCAAGTATATAAACCTCTATCACAGAAGCTGACTCATTTAAAATAAATCCAAATATTATCCAACTGGCGCAGAACAACGAATTTGGGGGAACTCCTTCGGAGGATCCCCATTTACACTTACCAAGTTTTATATAACTTTGTACTACATTTCGTTATAAGGGCATGTTAGACGAAGGTGTTAGACTAAGGCTTTTTCCTTTCTCACTAAGGGATAAGGCTAAAATGTGGTTATACTCATTAGCACCCGACTCTATTAAAAATTTAGAGGATTTAACTCAGAAATTCCTAGCTAAGTATTTTCCACCTTCAAGGACTATTAAACTAGAAATGATATTATCACATTTTGTCAGTATAAAAGGGAATCAATATACAAAGCTTGTGAATGATTTAAAGAACTTCTAAGAAAGTGTCCACACCATGCTCTGCCCAATTGGTTAATCATTCAAATTTTTTACAATGGCTTAGTAGAATCCAATAGGTTTACAATTGACACTGCCAATCGAGGATCATTAATGTCAAAACCAATCAATAAAGCATATGTGTTAATTGAAGAAACGACTACAAATGAATTTCAATTGCCCTTCTGCTAGAGTAAATCCTGAAAAGGTAGCCAGTGTTCATGATACAGATGCGATTGTAATTCTTGTATCTCATATTGCTGCAATATTAAGTAAGTTAGAGCAATTTGAAATGAACTAGCCTCAATTTACTCCAGTAAGTGAGGAAAGTTCATTAGGGAATATGATTGATTCTAACTATATGAAACTTTAAATATCATAAACAACTCGTATTCTAACTTTTACAACTCACGTTGGAAGAACCATCCTAATTTTAACTTGAATCACACTACCTTGGGTGGAAATCAACAATGGGAAAATAATCATGGAAATCCTAATGGAAGTTGGAATAAATAGGGGAACACAAATTATAGACATCTGTATTCATTGGACTCTAATAGTGATCGATAATTTGACGATAAGAAGATGTCTATAGAAGATGTGGTATTGCAAATGGAAAACCAGTTACAAAGCCAAAATGCTGCAATTAGAAACATAGAGAATCAACTTAGACAAATTGCTAATTCACTTAATAGTAGACCACAAGGAACTAATCATAGCAACACTGAGATCAACCCTAAAAAGAACAATAATGAACAAATAGAAGCTATCCAATTAAGAAGTGGAAGAGAAATAGAGGATTTGGTCAGAAAAGAGAAAGGAGTTGTGAAAGAAACAAAGAAAAATTAAAGAACCAAAGAACATGTTTATAGGGGTCTGGAAAAATTAATATCTCCAACTAAAATAAATTTAGAAAGACCACCACCTCCATTTCCTCAAAGACTTAGACATCAAGAGTTGAATAAACAATTTTTAAAGTTCATGGAAGTAATTAAGAAGTTAAGGATAAATATTTCTTTCGTTGAAGCTTTTGAACAGATGCCAAGTTATGCAAAGTTTATGAAGGAGATTAAATAAGAAAATAATATTTGGGGATTACGAGACAGTTGCACTAAGTGAGGAGTGCAGCGCAATACTTCAAAAAAAGCCTCCTAAAAAACTTAAAGATCCTTACAGCTTTACACTTCCTTATGTAATTGGAGAACGATTATGTGGAAAATCTTATGTGATTTAGGAGAGAGCATTAATGTGATGCCTCTATCTATATTTAGAAGGTTAGGTTCAACTAATATTTCTCCCACTAGTGTAACCCTTCAATTAGCTGATTGATCTATCATTTATCTAAAAGGGGTTATAAAAGATGTGCTTATTAAAGTAGATAAATTTATCTTTTCTATGGACTTTGTTGTATTAGATATGGAGGATATGGAGGAAGAAAAAGAAAATCCAATTATTTTAGGGGGACGTTTCTTGTTATTGGACAAGCTATGATAGATGTGCAAAAAGGAGAGTTGATTATGAATATTAATGACTAGGAAGTCACTTTTGATGTGTTAAAGACTATGAAATATCTAGCTGAGAGAAAAGATGATGATTGTTCTTGGATGGATGAAATTAATTATATATGTAAAGCCCATTTCCAAAAAAGTTTTGAGAGTAAGTTAAAAGATGAGCTTGAAATGGACTTTTATGATTAGTCTAAAATTTTGTTTAAAACTTACTGTATGTATTTTCAGGAGAGGTATGAAATGATGGACGTTACCGAAAATGGTAAACTTTTAATTCCATTTGTTGAAAAATCTCATGAACTTAAAATGAATTTACCCATACAATTTTAAAGCTTACCTATATAAAGAATTCATCTACACAACCAGTCCTTATATCGTCATATTTGACTCAATCACAAGATGAACCTAAATTGAATGATGAAATCAGTAAAAGATCTCCTATGAAAGAGTTATTCAAAGTCTCTGAATGGCATATTTCGTGGTATATAAACAAAATGAATGAGATTCTGATGTTGGGGCAGATTATTAATGAAATTAATAGTTACCCCCAAAGATTCTACCTAGTGATTCTGAGATGAACCCTAAGCAGATGAATGATGAGCAATTTAAAATTATCAAACAAATATTTACAAGAGAATCCAAGGATATGTTTCAAAAGAAATTCAAGTTGAGATAAAAAGATAATGAGATTGAAAGACCAATGGAAGAATTTCCTAAGAAATTAGAAAAAACTTATTTCCTCAACTAAGATAAATAAAAGAAGATCACCTCCACCATTTACTCCATACTAAGGGGTTGAATTAGAAGATAACTTGAAACACAATAGTAACCTAAAAGAAGTTGATCCATAATTTGAATTATCTAGAGTTAATTTAATCCAAAATTTGGGAGATCATGAAGTATCTTATAAAGATCCATTTCTTATAAAATTTAAGGATGATATTAATATGAAAATTGAGAAAACCACTAGAAGAATATTAAATCTAGAAGGAAATATGAGGAATAATGCTATGAATCATTCTAAAAAGGAAGATCTGAAAGAAAATTTTAAATTTGAGGACTTTGTAGGAATCGCTGGATCTGGAAAAGATTTGGCAATTAATCAAGGATTACCATATTTGAATTTTAATCCAAATGGAACCATTTGTCAAGCTAGCGACATTAAACAAAGCGCTTTATGACAGGCAACCCATAGTTATCAGTGTAGTTTGATTTAGTGTGCTTAAGAGTTATGATATTAGTGTTGTATTGTGTTTTCTTTAGTGTGGATTGATCAGTTTGCTTAATGTTTGGTAGATATTTGGATTATTAGTGGTTTAATTTGCTTTTTTGTGTATCATGAGGGAGGTGATTTCTTAACTTCTTACTATGGTTAGACTTATATGTTCTCTTGTGGTAGTTGGATTGATGAGTCCACTACAACTCGGGTTTAATCCGAACTTGATTTTTAGAAGAGACATTATGAATTTATCAGTGACATTTCCATCTCAACTTTATTACTTCCTTTCTTTGACCTTATTTTCATTTGGTAAGAGTAGCTAACCTATTTCATGAGTAACTTGTGGATGAAAGTACACTATCCTTATATCTGCTAGGGTGCTTAATTATTGGGATATGGTGATGTCTGTTATTGGTGCTCGAGAACCAATATATCTGGGATAATCTTATCTTAAAGATTATATCTATAAAATCATTTATGAGCACCCAATAAAGTTGTGTAGTGATTTCCTTAGAAATTGGAAGTAAGTTAGTGAGATGTGAAGAGTTAAAGGAAGAGTTGACCTCATTTATTATGTGTGTTTGTGTTTGTGTTACAATAATATATAGTACTTGAAGAACATTTTTATATTCCAATGCTGACACATGTTATGCTAGTTATAATTTTGTTTAGTTAATTTCATTCTGGCATATTTAGTTTAGATTTACTTTCTACTACATGTTTTTTATCCTAATAAATAATTGTAGATGTTTTTATTGAGATTTGCGGTAGATAAAATTTCTAAACTGTTTTTCTTCCTACTTATATTTTATGTGTTATACTTGTTAAAAATCAAGTTTGGGGGTAGGATGAAAAATAGATTTTAAAGCTAAGTGTACTTCCTTTTAGTATAGTATTATTGCATGCATGTTTTAGGCTAGATTTACTTTCTCCTACAATCATTCTATCTTGATTATAAATGTATATAAATTTGATAGGATGTTGTAGTAGTTATTAGATTCAACTTTTACTTTTTCTTGCTACTACATTTTATGGAATTGATTTGTAAAATATTTAAAAATTTATGTTTGAGGGGAAGAAAAATTTTCTTAAGAGAATGAAACTAAATTTTATTTGTCCTCAATTAGCTATATTTTAAAATTTTAATTTAACACGACCTTTGGTATTAGAGGCTAAATTTTCATAACTATATTTGTCTTTCTAAATATATAGTAGGCTTAAGTAAAGTTTTCAGAAATGAAAGTTGATTCTAGAGTTAAGATATTTGGTATGAAAGAATAAGACTATTCTTTTTCTATTTAAAGTAAATGAATTTATAGAGTGAAGGAATGTGAAAAGTTTTTTACTTTAAGAAGAGGATAGTGAACTTTAAAATTATTAAAGGTTATCCAGATATAGTAATCCTCACATGAAAAAGAGAAAAAAAAAAGAAACTAATAAAAATGATCCTAAAAGAAAAGAAAAAATGAAAGAGAGAAAAGAAAATTATGTGAGGAGAAGCTTGAGAAGATGCCTAATCAAAAATTGGTTTCACATAAATCAATTTGAGGAAGAATGCTTCATTACATTTTCTAAACTTGTATTTGAGTGTTAGCATCCTTACTAATAAAGATCTCATGAAGTTCATTCTCATATGAATATTCCAAGAAACATTAATATGAAAAATTGCAATTTTTCTTCAAATGAAAAGAGAATAGAAAATCTTAGAGTTGACTACTAAATATTTTAACAATTTTAGTTTTCACTTAAGTTGTTAAAAATTTTTCTTAAGTTGTGCTATTATATTTAGTAGACCAAATTATAGAAATATAGAAGTTAAAATTTGTACCATAAGTCATATTTTTATATAGTAAAAGTGTTACTTGAGGACAAGTAATATTTAAGTTTGGGGGATTTTGATACGCCTAAAAAAGGTTCAATCTCTCACATGCTTTTAAAGCTTATATTTGGTGATTTTTAATGATATTACACTTTAAAGAAAAGTATTTTGTATATTTTTTATTTGAGGAACAGAAAATGTAGTTTTTGAAAAAAAGAAGCAAAAGCGGTGTCATTTGTAGCAAAAATGAGCAAGAAAGAAAATTTTGTCCTCGCACAGTTCGATATGACTTTTTATGCTTAATAATTTTCACACTTCTCACATATTTCTTAATGAAATTACACTTTAAAGAAAGGTTATATTTATACTAATTTTGTAGGTATATCTATTAGAAACGCAACACAACTAAAACGGGGCGAAACAGAGCTGAAACGGAGTCAAACGAAATAAAAAGGTGGAGTTGTGGAAGGTGGGCGCCGACGATGCTAGAACCGGCATTGACAGTGTCAGAGTGCAAAAAATGACACCAAAATGGTGTTGAAAGCGCCTGAGATGCTTTGGACGCAATCTTGGGTGAATTTCTGGAAGATTCAATGTATTTAGACGCTTTTTGGAAGGTTACATGAGGCATATCTTAGGAAATTCATCCCTACATTATAATGCAGTGCGTTTATGTTATAAAAAGTGGTGTGTTTGAGTGAAAAAATGAGGAGAATGTTTAGAGATCTTAGAATAGGAGTAGAAATGTAGATTTCTACCTTTTTGGAGAGATTGGTGAGGGGATTTTGAGAGAATCTGTAAGGGAATGTTCTAACATTGCATGGACTAACGAAAGACTTTATGGGAGAGATTTTCATCTTTTATTCAAGGGGAAAAAGCTAAGTATTGTGTTCTTCATTATCTTATCATTTTGTAAGCACTCATCTAGTAGATTTGCTTTGATGAAATGAAGTTTTTCGTTGTGTTTTCTTTATGCTTTATGATGTGTTTCCTTTACTCTTTCTTCTTTTTTGGAAATAGTGGCATGAGAAGATTATGTCATTATTTTCCTTTTACTTTTTTTTTAAAATAAATAGGATTTATGTTTAGGATATTTAGATACATTCTAGAAGAAGTTAGAATTATACATTTTGATGATTTTCAACTCCGCTCTTAATTTACTTTTCGATCTGGCCAATTTAATTGTTAAGAAATGTTGTGAAACATATGATCTGGGATATGGAGTATGAGTTCTACAACAGAGTGAGAATCAAATTTAAGTTCATGATGGAGTATTTTGTTCATGGGATTAACTGCAAATAAATAGGGAAATATACTTTGTTGGGTGTAGAATTGGAGATTTCTAGGCTGACAGACTAAAAATCCCCAACTTAATCTTAGCATTTAAAAAATAAAGCGAAAGTTAGCCTTCAGAGGAAGTGAAGTGAGAGCTCTGGAGTGGGATCTAGTATCTTCCTAGCCTAGCCACACATTTAGGGACCAAACTTGAGATTAGCCAATGATTTTCTATAACACTAAATCAGGGTAGAGAATTAAAAGTGCTCCTATTTAACATAAACAATATTTAATGTATCTCATTCATTTACATTGTCCAATTTACTACATAAGTATAGTAGTTTTTAACATCTTAAAATTCTTCAAAACAATTCATCCAGAAATGGTTATCTTTAGAATTAATTTTTACATTTAGGAATAGTTACTATGCTTACGTTTAACATTCGCATTTAAGAGTAGTTGCTAGATAAAACACCATTTTAATCAACATTCCAAACAAAGGACTAGTATTAGTAGACTGTAATTTGTCTAAGGACATCTTTCCTAACTTCTTCATGGAACGATATTCGTTACTTAATCAGAAAGTCCTACATTACTTGAAGTGATAAGTGCAGTTGGGTAGAACCCATAATGTGTGAATTATTTGCTATATTTCATAATATTTCAATTTTTGTATATTAGGTGCAAAATATAAATTAAGTCAAGTTTTTGGTCGTCTTTGGAAAGCTAAATTACTATGTAATTACGAGTTGGGTTAAGTTTTTGGCACCATCTCAGGGGAATTAAATTGACGTAAAACACGCAAAAAAAGAACACGCACTAAGGGCGCATCAGTGTTCATGACGGTCATCATCTCTTCCACCTTCTTCTCAAGGCTGCTAATTTGTTCATCCCATTTTTGTATGGCCCTTCGCAACTCATTCAAGAGATTCTCTTCGATAAAAGGTGGAGCATTGCGCACAAATGATGCAGGTCGGGTCCCAATGACGTTGATTCCGACAAATTCTTCATCCATATTTTATGGCAAATCATAATGTCATCATCGAAATCCATTCTTCTTTCTTCGAACAACTTTGTGATCTTAGCTCTCATTTTTCCTAGCTTGGCATCAACTTCTTTCCCTTTGATTAATTTGAGATCTATCTACATTTCCCAAAGTTCGTTCCTTTCTGTAATAATCCCTATAGTAACTATGATAGTGGAGATCAGAGCATCAAACTTACAATCCATTTAAAGAGCACACTCTCTCGCTCCCTCTAAACGTACCGCTCAAGCGACCTTAGGTACCCACACTTTTTTCTTTGGCTTTGATTCTTTCAGATGGGTGTCTCAATAGTGACATTGGCATGTCGAAAGAAAGTGTGCTCCCTAGTATATGGACTCGATAAAATATTAAATGCAATAATAGGCGGAACTCTAGGACTCAAGTAAGGCTTAGTTAATATATGCCCTATAGGTCTCTGACTATCTGTAGTAGTATCCATGATGGTAGCAGCAGTATCAACACAGTCTCCCACATGGAACCTGACAAGAACACGGGACGATGGTTTCTTTGGTGATTTCAACAACTAACTGGCAGACTTTTTTTTTTTTAAATTTCATTCTTTATTTTTGGGAAAATGGTGCATCCCATCCTTTTTAAAATCTCGGGAAAGGAACACTTCTCTATCCTTGCTAGCTTCTAAAAAAACCAAATGGACTCGGATGAGAGGTGGGGATCTCTTCCTTTCCTTCTTGCAATTATGTAGCGAAGGTAGAGCGGCCACAATCCTAAAACACTCTCCAACCCAAAATAAGCAGACAATGAATGAAACTTGCTCCCTCAGAGGAGAGGTGACGTTTCACACTCCTTAATTTCCTCCGGCTGCGGATGTGTCTCGGTGAGAGTTAATCTTGCAATCTTGGTCTTTACTGCTTTTTGCATTTTCTGGCGGCAGTTTCTTCTCCGTGCCCTAGTCAACGATACTTTTCTCGAGCTAGACCCAATCTCAAACATTGACTAGGTAGGCATAAATACATTATTGAAATCTTCATCATAGAAAATTTCCTTTCCTTTAGGAGATTCAACAATCGGTGAGGTGATGACGAATCAAGTGGCAGTAGCAATGATGACTCTTCTTAGCACATGGATGACAGATATCACAAAGAACGGGACAATGTACTTAACATAAGCCTCCCTAATTTTTTGCCTCTTTATTTTAGGGAAATTAGACTTGTCATTCAGGTCACATTTGGTGGCAAGTTCAGCAATTTTCGTCTGGGTGGTTTTCAGGATTATTGATGCTTTTTTTAGGATGACTTTAAACCAAACTTTATCATCGCTCCTTGATGGACTGCAGCTTTGTCATGGGGCAAAGTCAATCAAATGAAAATATTAACTTTGGTGATACCATCACAGCTATGAGTTGAAGAGTTATGGGAATTAGAAACAACTTATACTTTACACTTCGAGTGAAAACATAAAAATTAACAAATATCCTCTTGAGAAATGGGCAACTTTCCTTTTATATATTATTGTTTTGAGTTTAATTTATGTGTATTATTTTTTGATTCTTTTATTTTTTTTTGATATTTTTGTCTTATTTAAAGTGTGGCTTTCAAATTTTCCTGACGTTACGGTTCAAAGGATTTTGCTTAATTTTGGTGTTTAAACAGAAAGTATGAAAGTAAATATTTAGGACCTAGAGCGGGGCTAACTTCACAATGCACCTCACTTCCACACCTATTGGGGGTTCATCCCACAAAGAACTCTAAAGAAGTTCAACCTCTCCATTTAAAAATGGTTAAATAGACATTCCTCAAATAGAGGAAGAGTTGGTTGTGCTTTCCCAAGAAAGAAATGAGTGAAGCATGCCAACGAAATAATTTCTATCTCAACCATGAGGGACATGGGCACATTGACAAAGTATGAAGACAAAAACCATCTGATCATAACACAGAGAAGAGCCAATCTACAATGGAGTTGCCAGAAATTTTTGGTTGCTAAAATTCTTTCTTTTTAATAATTTTGATTTGGATTTAATATATATATATATATATATATATATATATATATATAGTGCTTCATGGTGGCGGCTGCTTCCCTAGCTCTGCTAGGATTTCTGCTTCAATGGTGATTTCTTACTTCTTCCTGCTTTATTTGACAGTGTGTTTGGCTTTCCCCATCTTTTGTTTGTTTCCTTTTGGTGTTGCACTGGTTTGAAGGAAGTTCTTTTGTTCCTTTCTTTTTCTTGAGCCACTGAGTTACTGTTTTATTGCTGGAAGCTTTCACTGTTGTCTCTCTGTGTTAGCTACTACTATTTTCAATGGCTTCCCCTATCCCCATTGACTTAGAAACTAACATCCAATGGTCCAAAGCCACCTTTGTTCATGTGGTGGGGAAGGGTTTTGGAACTTTGCAAAATGTTGAGAACCTTGAGTTTTCTCAAGCTTATCATGATCCTTCTTTTGGAAAAGGAGATTGTCCCATTGTGAAATCTTTATGTAGAAAAGGAGGCAAGGAGACTACTATTTTTTATAATCATGAAATCTACTCTTTGGCTGAGGCTAAAAAAATTACCCTGGTGTGAAAATTTCAATTCAGCCACCCAAAAATGGATGAAATTAGAAACTATTTTGATGAATTGACACTGGTTGGTGCTTGGAAGGTTGGATTGATGGATGGAAGACATATTATGATTCAATTAGCAAAGGAAGAGGATTATGCAAGGCTCTTTGCAAAACAAGTTCTATTTTTGGATGGTATTTTATGAAATTGCTAAAATGGACTATTGATTTTGATCCCTCAAAGGAACCCTCATTAGTTATCATTTGGTTCAAGCTTCCTGGGCTGAAGCTACACTTCTTCAATAACCAAGTACTGTTTACTATTGGCACTGCCCGTGGAAGACCAATGAAGCTTGATGCTCCAACATTTACCCTCTCAAGACCTTCTGTGGCTAGAATCCTGTTGGAAAGGGACATCACTCAACCTGAAGTATATGAAATATGGTTGGGCATTGCTAACAATGGATATTGACAGAAAATTGTTATGGAGCAAAGGCCTTATTATTGCCATAATTGCAAGATGTTTGGGCATACTGACAACAGACGTTTCAGACTGCATCCCAAGAAAAAGAACTTTATCTTTGGACACACTCCTATCCCTACACAACAAATTACTTCACTGCAGATGGATCTTGCCTCCCCCATCAGGACCTTGGCCCAAATCCTTGATAATGATCCCTAACCACCATTAGAATACGCAACACTTGAAAATGTTGATTGCCCACCCTTGGTGGAAATCCATTCTGAGGCCCCTCTTGAAGGAACCCTTGTAAGTTTGCCTTCTCCCCCCCCCCCCCCGCCCCTTGCCCCTTCCCAGCCCGAGGCTCTCAATCTTCAAGCTGATTCAAATTTCTTACCCCTTAATCCCAAAACTGTTGTAGCTTTTCTTGTTGAAGGTACATCTGAACCTTCCACTAACTTGATCCCTTTGCTCCCCCTTACCCCTATTGATGTTCCTGCATCTCCATGTGAAGCACATATTGGAGTGATTTCTGAAATGGGATCAGCTGATATGCCAAATGTCTTAATATTGACTCCTTCTAAGAGGGACCACACTAATATTCATGTACTGCACTCACCTACTATCAATGTTTTGGAGGATAATGTGGTCCAACAGTTGAATTAAGACCTAGAAGAAGAATGGCAAATCCACCAGTCTAAAAATAAAAAGAAGATGTTGCTAAAGCTGAAGCAAAATGCTGCTACCTCTGGGGAACATATGTCCAAAAGTTTGGAATCTCTTCCTAGAACAAAGAGGAGAGGAAAAATGATCAAAGATTAACCTCCTTTACTGGAATGGTAGGGAATTGGCACATCCTAGGTCCCTTAGCAGATTACTACACTTAAAACCCATAGTCTCTAAGCACCAAGATAGAATCATTAAAAAATTCCCTGACTTTCAATTTTCTCCTAATTGCAATAATAAGATTTGGCTTCTCTATAGAAATAAAGTCACATGGCAAATTATCTTAGACCACCCTCAGTTTCTGCATCTATCCCTATCTTTGGCAGGCCATTTTGCTTATGCAACTTTTGTTTATGCCACAAGTTCTTCAGCTGGGAAGGTAGAACTTTGGAAGGAAATTCATAATCTCAGCCTAAATATCTCCTCAAAGTGGTTGGTTTGTGGGGACTTCAACTGCATGACTTCTCCTGATGAAAAATTAGGAGGCAAGCCTCCTGATATAAATAAAATGATTTTTTTCTTGGATAATATGCATATGGCTAGCTTTATGATTTGGGTTTCTCTGGCCATATATTCACTTAGAGAAGAGGCAATGTTTGGGAAAGAATTGACAGGGCTCTTGCTAATGATCTCTGGCTAAATGACTTTTTGCATACAACTGTCTCACATTTATCCATGAGAGGTTTTGATCACAGACCCCTTCTAATCTCTACTAACAACTCCATCAACTCCACCAAATCAAGTTTTAGATGTTTAAATGTCTAGTCATCTCATCCTGATTTCATGAACCAAGTTATTTCTATTTGGGCCAGTTATCATAATGACAACCCTTGGGTGAAATTATGGATTTTGCATAAGAGACTCGCTACTAAACACAAGTCTTGGAATTGGTAGACTTTTGGCAATTTGAATACTAAGGTGGTGGAAGCTGAGGATGTTGTGGATGATTTGGAATCCAAGCTCAATCAAAATCCTAATTTGGAAACTGATCTTTTATTGCTAATGAAGGTTTACTTAATGCTATCTATTTGCAGGAGCAACTCCTTCCCCAGAAAGGTGAACAAACTCATTTTTGTGTGGGGGACAGAAACTCTAGGTACTATCATGCAATCATAAATCATAAGAGGAAATGTAATGAGGTTCTTAAGATAAAAAATTCCCAGGGAGACTGGCTAAACACCTTCCAAGCTATTGCTGATAATGCTGTTGAACATTTCCAAAAGCTTTTCACAAAGAGTGAGGTGGCTAGGACTGAAGTTCAAGGTAATCTTTTTTACCACTACAGACACTACACTTCTACCCTCAAACTTGCTGATATTCCTTTTGAAGAGGAGATCTAGATAGCTTTGAATTCAATTGATAGTAATAAAGTTGCAGGTCTTAATGGTTTTTCAGCTGATTTCTACAAAATTGCCTGGAATGTCATCAAAAGAGAGGTTATTTATGATGTGCACACTTTTTTTTTCTAGACAAGATCCCACTAAATACTTTATAGCTTCCACTATTGCCCTCATACCCAAAGAGATTGTTTGCAATAGATGGGATCAGTTCAGACTCATAATTCTCACCAATGTGAAAACCAAGATCATTAGCAAGGTGTTGGTGGCTAGAATTCAACCCCACTTGCATAGGATCATCAACAACAATCAAATTGCATTTATCAAAGGAAGAAGCATTGTGGACAATGTTTTTTTAGCCCAGGAATTATACCAAGACCTGGATAAAAGCTGCATGAGGGGAAATCTGATCTACAAATTGAATATTTGCAAAGCTTATTACACCATTCACTGTGATTTTATTGAGGAGGTTCTACATGCTAGAGGTTTTAATATGGACTTCATAATTTTAATCAAAAGATGGCTGCACAACAATGCTCATTCAATTATCATCAATCAAAAGACTCATGGTTTCTTTACAGCCACTAGGGGAATCAAACAAAGTGATCCTCTCTCACCTACTATTTTTATTTTAGTTTTTGACTATCTTTCTCTTATTCTCAACCAAATTCCAAATGTATCCCCTCACAACCTTTTGAAGCATTGTTCAAACATTGCTATCAGCCATCTATCATATGCAGATGATGTCATTCTTTTCTCAAAGGCTACTAAACCTGCAGCTAGGCAAATTCAAAAACTTCTCAATGAGTTTCTGTTGTGTTCTGGACTACAACTGAATAAACATAAATGCAGTATTTCTTTCAGCAAAGGTGTTAAACAACCTTTCAGACAATGGATTTCTGATTATACTAGTTTTTAAACTCCTAACTCACATCTTAAATATTTGGTGGTTCACTTGCTGAAGGGTAGGACCGAACAAATTCAATTTGATGAGGTGGTTACTAAGATCCAATCTAAGCTCACAAACTGGACTAACTCTTTCCTTTCTAATAGAAGAAGGATTACCCTCCTATAGCATGTCTTGTCTGCTTTCCCCTCTTACATCCTGCAAATGGCAACTATTAAAAAGAGCACACAACAGTTACTTGAGAAAAATTTCAACATATTTTTTTGGTCTGCTCAAAGAAATCAAAAACATTGGACCAATTGGAACACTATTTGCAAACCAATTCCTAATGGGGGTCTAGGTTTCAGAAGTTTCAAGCATCTACAACAAATCAATTTCTGCAAGTTGTGGATTCATTTCAGAGCTCAAGAGTCCCTTTGGGCTATTTTTCTCAAAGGCAAGAATTGTAGAGGTTCACACCCCTCTCTTGCTTCATCTAAACTGAGAGACTCCAGAATCTGGTCCCAAATGATCAAATGTAAAGATAAAGCTGAGGATTATTTTATATGGGATCTTGGAGAGAGGAATTTAAACTTTTGGCTTGACAACTGGATGAGGGATGGGAAGCTCTAAAATAGGATTTCTATTCCCTTTCCAACATCTACCAAAGTATCAGATTGCTGGAATGAAGGTCAGTGGAATCTCACTGCATTAAACAACATACTGGATAACTCTATTATTCACAAGATTAACAGCATTACTGTGGACCCTTCTAAGAAAGATAAACTTATTTCCAAGCAAGGTGTGTCCCAATCTATTACTGCTTATATATATTCACAACAATCAAATGGGGTGAGCTTTCTCTGGGGGAAACCTATTTGGAATAAGTTCCTCTCCCCCTCTATGTCTTTCTTCTGTTGGAGAATCTTCTCCAAATGCCTCCCAACTAATGATATTATGAAATTGAAGGGTTTGACAGACCCTTCCTACTGTATTCTTTGCAAAAGGCATGAGGAAACCATAGACCATTTTTTTTCCAATGCCAGTTTGTCTAACAAGTCTGGTCTATTGTTCTTATAAATTTTAATTTTCTACAACTCCCAGGGTATCAATCTGAAATTTTTGTTTATACATAGAGAAGGAAACAAACCTGCTCACTGGCTTGCACATGCTGGTGTTGGGGAAGATAGGCCCAACATTACTAAGTATGCTCCTCCCCCCCTTCTTTTTCTTCTCAAGAGAGATCTAATTAATCTGCCTTTCTGCAGAGTTTTGTAATATGTGACTTAGTTCTTTTGGTTATATATATATATATATATATATATATATATATATATATATATGACCCCTTATGTATTTTCTTTTGTTTTGATGGGGAACTATCATTCCTCACTACCTTTGTACTCCCTTTTTGCTTTGTTAACATGTAAGGAGCCATGAGTTGCTCTTTTTTTAATATATATATATATATATATATATATGTATATAATGATGGTGTCGGCTGTGGTAAGTGCTCTGCTAGGGTTTCTCCAGGGAAGATGACAGACCAGAGTGGTAGTGCCTAGTGGCTAGTGGTTGATAAGCTCCTCTGGTATTTATTTGGTAACTTTTTCACTGGTTTGTTGAATTTGACTAGGTTGACTTGCTTTCTAGTATCCTTATAGTTTAAACTTTCTACATGGTTATTGTTTCATTGTTTGGGGTGTAGTTGATGCTTCGGAGTGGGAAGTTAACCTACATTTACTTTTACTTTTTGAGTTTTCTAACTTTTATAATGATAGACACAACTCTTATTGATGTTATGGCTAATGCTCAATCGACCAAAGCCACCTATGCAGGAGTGGTGGGAAAAGGGCAAGAAACTCTCCAAAATGCTAACCTTATGGTTTTCCCCCAAGTTTTTAATGATGCGGTCTTGGGAAACGATTATTGTCCTCTCATCAACCTACTGAGTGTGACAAATGGCAAACCTACCATTTTCAGCGAAGAGGAGGAACTTCACACATTGGTGGCTGATTGCAAGTTTATTTTGATTGGGAAATTTCAGCTTGGTCATCTCAAGATGGAAATTGTCAGAAAATTCTTTGAAGGGCTCCATTTCATAGGGTCTTGGAAGGTGGGGCTTGTTGATGGCAGTCACATTATGATTAAATTGGCCTGGGGAGAAGACTACTCAGAGTTGTTTTCTAAACAAACTGTCATTATGAACGGATCCTCAATGAAGATCCTAAAATGGACCCCTAGCATTGACCCCAGTATGGAACCCGACAAAGTGCCTATTTGGTTCAAGCTACCAGGGTTACCTTTACATTTTTTCAACCATAAAGTCCTATTTAACATTGAACTTGCTCTGGGAAGACAATTTAAAATGGATGTTCTTAGTTTTAACTTCTCCAGGCCTTCAGTGGCTAGAATAATGGTGGAGAGGAACATTACTCTACCTGAGGTGAGGTGGAGGAGATTTGGTTGGGGTAAAATGTTGAGGGTTTTGGTAGAAGACTGTTTATGGAACAAAGGCCTTATTATTGCCATCATTGCAGAAGGTTTTTTCATAGCCAGGAGAGATGCTACATGCTTCACCCCCCATTAAAGAAAAAGTCTCTTGGAACTAGCCTTGAAACTGTAGCTCCTGCTGCTGTGGAAAATTTGGAATTTGGGAGACAAGAAGTTTTTGGGCCTAGCCACACTATGAAACTATTTACTAATATATTAGCTCAGTTAGAGCCTCCCTCTTTTGTCTCTAATTCTGGTGAAGTATAAAGATTTGTGAAACAACCTGCTTCTCCTTAGATTGTTTAATCCAAGCCTCCTCAATAAGTTAATACCCCAAAAGAATTAGGCTCTTTGGTGGTTATCTCTTGTCCTCTAAGGCTACCCTCTGAACCTGTTTCACCCCCCCCCCTCAAGTTACTATTGAAAATGAAACAAGAGCTAGAGTAGGATTGACGAATACAAAAAGCTAAGAAGAAGAAGAAGAAGAAGTAGAACAATTCGAAACTTCAGAGGTTCTCCCTCCAAAACTAGAAGAGGGAGAGTGAGGTCTAGATCCTAAACATCCCCCCAAGGTTAACTTTATATGTTGGAACATTAGGGGAATTGTACATCCCCTTTCTATCAAAAGGCTTCTTCATCTTAGCCGAAAACATAAACTCTGATGTATTTCTATTTTGGAACACATGGTTCATAAACACCCATAAAAATTTATTAGTATGTTCACTAGTTTTTCCCATTTTTCTATCATCAATAATAAGATGTGGGTCCTCTGCAGGAAAGCACTAAGTTGGTTTGTTCTGATTGACAACCCCAAGTTTGTTCATCTTTCTTTCTAGTTTTGTGACTTATGTAACATGATACACCAAAATAATGTGTTTTTTTAAGTAAACATTTTTTGCTTATTTTTAGTGATATTTCACTTTAAAGAAGTTTATTTTCACGTTTTTGTTGCAGGTATATCAATTTTAGGCATTTGGAGCAAGTAGTAAAAATGACAAAAGTTGGAGCTAAAACAACGAATTTTGAGATTCTAGCACCTAAAGCGCTAGAAATGGCACCTGAAACGCCACTTTACAGAAAGCTGGCACCTAAAGCACCAATTTACAGAGGGATAGCACTTGGAGTGCCAGAATTGGCACTTGAAGTGCCATTTTATAGAGAGCTGGCTCCTGAAGTGCCAAAACCCAGAACAGCGTGGCCTTAAGCAAGTTGGCGCCTGAAGCACCAGAACCACGGCCTGAGGTGCCAGAGATGAATTTTTGTTAATTAAGGTGGTTTGAAGAAAATTTTTCTTGAATTTTGAAAGGCACACTTGTTTTAAATGCCCAATGGAGTGATTTAATGCATCTAAACACTTTGGAAGGTTCTCTTATGAAGGGATATGACTCTTGGATCAATAGACATGTCTTTTGAATTCAAAAGAGTTGACTTTTAGATGAAATTTTGGAGCAAATTTTAAATTCTTTTTGGAGTGAGTCAGCCTATAATAAAAGAGAGGGAAGTCTAGGGCCTGAAGAGAGTCATGTAAGAGGAGCTGAAGAGAGGAGTGGCATGTGATAGAGAGAGAAAGTCAAGGGATTGGAGATTTTATTCAAGGATTGTAAGAGGAGAGGGAAGGTGAGAGATTTCTTCTTCATTACACATCTAAGAGAGAATTTTGAGGGCTTGTAAAGAATCAAACTACTTGAATAGAACTTCTAGGGATTTGCTTGGGAAGGAGTGTGAGTTAAGTTGTGTTTTTTTCTTTCTTTGTTTTGTAAACTTGTTTTTATATATAAAATCCATGTTTTTTTGTTACCTTTTAATGAATTATGGGTAGTCTTCTTTATTCTTCTCCTTACTGTAAGATATGGTTTTGTTAAAAATTGATTTTATTTTATACAATTTTAAATGTCAAAACTTGTGATGATTTGAACTGTGATCTTCATTTACTTTTTGATCTGGCCAATTGAAATATTAAAATGCGTTGAGAAACATAAGATCAGAAAGGGTTATGATTTCTCTGAAATGGTGAGAGTCACATTTCAATCCAAGAGAGAGGATGTCATCCATGGGGTTGAGTGCAAATAAATAGGGAAATTTACTTTGTTGAATGCAAAATTGGAGATTTTAATGTCACAGATTAAAATCCCCAATTTGATCAGTTGATTGGAAACTAATGTGAGATTGTTAGCTCTCAGGTGAGGGAGTGGTGGGAGCTCTGGAGTGGCAGACGATATCCTCTCAGCCGAACCACAGAATTATGGACAAACTCTTAATTAGTCAATGTTCTTTATGCACTAGGAGGAGGGTAAAAAATATAATTACTCCTATTTGGCATAAAACAATTTATATAGATTTTCAAATGATTTTAATTTCTTCACAGTTCATATCCTCTTTGTAAGATGGAAAGATGCTTTCTTAAAATCGAACTCGTCGCCACAAAAACTTTTTTTAGTTTTCGTTAGTTTACTTTTGAAAGTTTAACAATTAGTTTAATTAACTTAGTCTGTTTAACTAAGTTACTCCATATTTAAATTTTGTACTTCACTTTTGTTGTTTAAATTGTAATTTACATTATAATCATAATAATTTATCTATAAGCATTTCAAACATCCTATGGGATCAATATCTAGGACTCCATTGGAGTCCTTTATTACTTGAGCGATACGTATACTTGTATTACTTTTAATAGAATTGGCAGTTTAAAGATTTATAAAAGATAAAACTATTTTCACTAAGGTTATATTTGTTGAGATTAAATTGCATATTTACTATTGTATGTGCCATGTGTATTTTGTAATATGAAAAATATTTGAAAAAATAACACCAAATCCACCCGCATCAAGTTTTTGGCGATGTTTTCAGGGAAGTAATGGAAAGTATTAGTAAATTATTTTATAATTCAAATTATTTTATTTAAACAATAAAAGGTGTTTGTAGTTTAACTCGAATATATTTATATTTTAGTGTGTTTCCTAATTTAGTTACTTATTGTGTTTGTTTATGCGTAGTATAAGAACAGAAGATTTAGTACCACATGATTCGGAGTTAGAAAGAACTATTAAAAATATTCAAAAACAACAAAAAGTGATAGATCATTTTAGCAAAATGGCTTGCAACTCATGTAAAGCTGGAATGAAAATGAACATCATCATAAACCATTAAGAGATTTTGCTAATCCTAGAGCAAATTAAATTCATCTGAGTATACAAAATCCTGCTGTAGCTCCTAATTAATTTGATCTTAAACCTGTTATTATCCAAATAGTACAAAATAATCAGTTTGGGGGAACACCAACTGAAGATCTTAACTTGCACCTTGCAAGTTTTCTAGAATTGTGTGCTACATTTGAATATGATGGAGTGTCGACTGATGCCTTCAGACTGAAACTTTTTCCATTTTCAATATGGTATAAAGCTAAGTTGTAGTTAAACTCGTTAGCACCTAGATCTATCAGAACTTAGGGAGACTTATCCCAAAAATTTCAATATAAATATTTCACACCTTAAAAAACTGCTAAGGTTAGAAACAATATTACATCTTTTTGTCAGTTTAAAAGGGAATCAATGTATGAAGCTTGGGAAATATTTAAATATCTCCTTAGGAATTGTCCACACCATGTGTTCCCAGATTGTTAAATAATTCAAACTTTTATAATGAATTGGTTAGAACTCTTAGATCAATAATTAGCGCTGCTGCTGGTGAATCATTAATGTTAAAACCATCTAATGAAGCATATTTTTTAATTGAAGAGATGGCTGATATTAATTTTTAATGGTCCTCTGTAAGGATAAATCTAAAAAGAGAAGCTAGTATTCATGATTCTAATGCAATATCTATGTTAGCCGCCCAAATATCTACAATATCAAAAAAGATAGATCAATATGGAATGAAATATTCTCAGACACCACCTGTGCTTGAGAAAAACTCATTGGGACAAATGATAGAATCTCAATCTTCTTATGAGACCTTAAATGCAATAAATAATTGTTCTAAAATTCCTTATGCAATTTTTTATAATCCTGGTTGGAGGAATCATCCATTTTTTAGGTTGAGTATCAACAATTCTAATAGTGCAAATCAATAATGGGGAAACAATGTTGCAAACCCATGAATGAAGCTCCAACAATCAAGGAAATCCAACTTATAAATCTTATTACACACCGGGTTTTAATAATGTGTAGGGTAAGGAGAAAAAGTTTTCAATGGAAGAATTAATATTGCAAATGGGAAGCCAATTACAAAGTCAAGGAGCTACAAGTAGAAACATGGAAAATCAATTAGGATGTATTGCTACTGCACATATCAATAGACCTCCAAGAATGTTGCCTAATAATGTTGAAGTAAATCTTGAAGATCAAAACAAAGAGCAAATTAAGAATATTCAACTGAGAAGTGGAGAAAAATTGGAAACCAGAGTTCTAAAAAAAGTGGAAGTTGAAGTTGACAAAGATAAGGTGGAAAATGAAAAATATGGTGAAGATTTTCATTTTGAGTCAAAATGTCCTATTAAACTAATGAAATTCACTGTAGAAAGATCACCACCTCCATTTCCTCAAAGGTTGAAGCAAAAGAATAAAGATAACCATTTTTAAAAATTGTAGAAATATTGAGGAAATTAACAATAAACACTCCATTTATTGAAGCCTTGGAACAAATGCCAAGCTATGTGAAGTTCATAAAGGATGTACATAATAAAAAAGCAAGTATGTAGATAATGAGACTATTGTACTCAGTGAAGAGTGTAGCGTTATAATTTAGGAAAAACTTCTTGAAAAACTTAAAGCTCCTGAAAGTTTTACTATTCCTTGGCTATCGGCAAAAAGTTTTTTGGAAAAGCTTGATGTGATTTAGGAGCTAGTATTAATCTTATGTCATTATCAACTTTCAGATGGTTAAGTTTAGGAGATAATTCAACTACAGCTGTAACACTTCAGTTAGCTAATCATTCGATTACCTATCCTAAAAGAATTATAGAAGTTGTTTTGATAAAAATTGATAAATTTATCTTTCCTCTGAATTTTATTGTATTAGATATCGAGGAAGATTAAGAAATTTTGATCATTTTAGGAAGACCATTCCTTGCCACAGTAAAATGATCAAAATTCAGACTTACAATTTACTGTGTTCCAAAGAAAGGAGAAGTGACTATTGTGACAAATAAGAATAATAAATTAATACCATCATTATAAGTCACTAGATAGCGGATCTGCATAGATTATAGAAAAATAAATTCTGCCACTATGAAGGATCACTTTACTTTAATCTTTTTAAATCAGATGTTGGATAGACTGGCTAGTTACATTTATTTTGGTTTTCTAGATGGATATACTGGTTATCATCAAACACCTATTGCTCCAAATGATCAAGAGAAAACAACATTTACTAGTCCTTATGGAACTTTTGTTTTTAAGTGAATGCCCTTTGGATTTTGTAATGCACCTGCAACATTTAAAAAATGTATGATGTCCATTTTTAGTGACTTAATTGAAAAGGGGATTGAAGTCTTTATGTATTTTTCTGTGTTTGGAACTTCATTTGAAATATGTCTAAATCTTTAAGAGAAAGTTCTAGAATTATGTGAAAAGAATAATCTTTTATTAAACTTGGGAAAATGTCAATTTATGGTTGTAGAACTAACTGTACTTAGGCATAAAATTTTAGAAAATGGAATGGAAGTAGATCCTACAAAAATACAGGTTAAATCTAACATACCTTGTAAGAGGAGTTAGGAGCTTTTTAGGACATGCTGCATTTTATAGGCAATATAATAAAGATTTTTCAAAAATTACTAAGCCTTTATTCCAACTTTTGAGAAAATATACAAAATCTGACTTTAACCAAGAATGCCTTAAAGCCTTTGAGACTTTAAAGGAAAAATTGATCACTGCTCCTATAATTGCTTCACTTGATTGGGTGAAACCTTTTGAATTAATGAGTGATGCAGGTGATAATGCAATTAGAGCCATTTTAGGGCAGAGATAAGACAATATTTTTAATGTTATATACTATGTTAGTAAGACTCTTAATGATACTCAAGTTAATTACACCACTACTAAATGAGAGTTATTAGTTATTCTTTATGTTTCTATAATTTTATGTCATATCTAATTGGAGCTAAATTTTTTGTGCATGTTGATCACTCAGCTATTAAATATTTAATGCAAAAGAATGATGTGAAACCAAGATTAATTAGATAAGTGTTTCTGATGCAAGAGTTTGATTTTTTAGTAGTCGATAAAAAAGGGACTGATAATCAAATTGTTAATCATCTATCTAGGCCAAAATAAGAAGAAACACTTGATTTAGAAAAAGAAATTAATGAAACATTTTCTGATAAACAACTTTATGTAGTAAAAGGATGGAAAATATCATTGTTTGCTGATATTGTGAATTATATTGTTAGTGGTATTTTACCATATGGAGAGGAAAAAAGGCATGAAAAGAAATTCATTCACGATGCAAAATTTTATTTTTTGGATGACCCATTTTTTTACAAACAATGCAAAGTTTTTGTAATGAGACGATGTGTGCCTTATAAAGAAATTTAGGAAATTATCCAAAAATTCTTGATTCTGAATTTAGAGGTCATTTTGGGAATGATAAAACTGTTCACAAAATTTTGCAATCTAGATTTTATTGGTCTTCTCTATATAGAGATGATAATATATCTATATATATATATATATATATATATATATATATATATATATATATATATATATATAAACATGTGATCGGTGTCAGAGAGTATGTAATATTTCAAAAAAAAACTGAAATACCTCTAAATTTTAATTTGGAAATTAAAATTTTTGATGCGTGGGGATTGAATTTTATGGGACCATTTATACATTCATTTGGAAATGTGTATATATTGATTGTTGTGGATTATATTTCAAAATGGATTTAAGTAATCAGTTTACCTCGTTGTGATGCTCAGAGTGTTTAAAAATTTTTAATCAAAAATATTTTCATATGATATGGAATGCCGAGAATAATCATCATCGATGGATGATCTCATTTTAGTATTGCAACAATTGCAGAGTTGGTGGAAAAATATAATATTATGCATATAATTGCAACTGCTTATCATCCCCTGACTAGTGGTTTAGCATAAGTATCTAATCGTGACATAAAAATAATTTTGAAAAAAAGTGTGAATCCTAATAAAATGGATTATTTTATTAGATTAGATACTGTATTATGAGCATACAGATCAACTTATAAGACATCTATAGGAATGTCCCCATATAGATTAATTTTTGGAAAGACTTATCACTTACCAGTAGAATTGGAGCATAAAGCCTATTTGGCTATTAAAGAGCTCAAATTCGATTTGAAAAATTATTACAATTGAATGAACTTAAGGAAATTAAGAATGAATCTTATTATAATGCTAGGATTTTTAAGGAAAGAATGAAAGAATGGCATGATCGGAAAATGATAAAGAATGATTTTGAACATGGACAACAAGTTTTATTATATAATACAAAATTGAAATTATTTCCTGGAAAATTGAAGTCTATGTGGAAAGGGCCGTTCAGAATTGCAAAAGTCTAACCTTATGAAGCTGTTAATATTGAAGGTCCCAAGATTGGAAGGATATTTAAAGTGAAAGGATATTGAATGAAACCATATTACGTTGGTCAAAGACTAGTTTTTAAAGAGACTGTAATGTTGAGTCACCCAGAATAAAGATTGGGAATGTTGGGCTTACAACATTAAACCAACTACTTTGTGGGAGGCAACCCATATTTATTTTTGTTTATTTTTCTTTTATGTTTTTATTTGGAATATTCTATTTATTTTAATATTTGTACTCTTATAGATTCGGTGTATTTAAGAAACTTGAAATTGAGAAAATATTTAAAAATAACTTTATTTACCTAATTTTATGAGAGAATTGAGAGTTTATTGGAATGAAATCCAAATGGTTAAATTTTTGGAACTGGTGGCTGAGGCATCAGATTGGCGCCTGAAGTGCCACATTCCATAGAGCCGACCCCTGAAGCACCAGAATCAGCGCCTAAGGCGCCGCAGTGACGAAAATGACTTAAAACATTTTGAAAGGCGGTTTTTTTTTATTTTGTCGGGTTCTTCTCTTTATAACTCCCAAAAATTGATTCCAAAGTATATTTAGGGAGGGAAATGAGGGAAGAGTAACTAGTTTCAATTCTTATGGCTTCTCACTCTAAAAATTCCATAAGATTTGGAATTTTCAACCAAAGAAAGTTCATCAGTTTCGATGCGTAGAAGTTACATGATTGAGTTCTTGCGAAAAGAGGCTAATCTAGTAAAGGGGATTTGTAAATTGAGGATTCAACACACTAAATACTTGAGTGGAAGAGATTATTATGCAGTGATGTTGAGTAGTGCATTGCTACATTACTGACGTTGTAGTTGTCTCTATAGTGATAGATTTTTATGCAAATCTTCATGGAATCTACTAAGAAATTGTATATGAGCGAGGCAGGTTTGTACAATTCACTCCTTCAAGAATAAATGATATATTTATGATTGAAAGTGTTCATTTTTGCCATTATAAAAATTTTACCCCTATAAGACATAATATGAACGAACTCTATCAAAACATTACAGATGAAGATGCAAATTGAGAGGTCAGAGATAATGGAAATGTAAGTTTATCTTCCTTATTATTGAGTCCTGCATCTAAGCCATGACATTTCTTTGTAGCATCTAAATTACTCCCCACTATGAAAATCAGTAAGATAACTAAGGAGAGTGTTATTCTGAAGTATTGTATTCAAACTGAAAAACCTGTTGATATTGGTGCAATAATTGTAAGATTGGTTTCAAGTTTGATTTTCAATGGATCTGCTACTGTACAAGGACTTACATCCACTATTTTCCTACTACGCAGTTAATCACAAGTACCTTATGAAAGTTGGGAGAAAGTGTTTGTTCCTTGGAAGCCTATGGACTCGCAAGTTTATTGCAACTGCATTAGAATGAGAGATGAGAATGATATAAATGCACTGATGGATCAAGCATCCAAGAATTCTTCACCTATTCAGTCTTACTTCAGTTCAAACACACTTTTGAAAAGGATCAAAAAATTATAGAAAGAGGTATAAAACCATATGCAAGAAATTAGGAATATTTCTGTAATGTTTGATCATCTGAATTGGAGGCTGAAGGAACATTTTGAACATACTGCACGTATTGAAGATGGTTTGATACATATGTTCAAGAAACATGCTTGCATTGATGAGGATTAAACTGATGAATTTCCTTATTGAACTTTTTACAACTTATATGTGCACTACCAATCAATGAGAGATATTTAGGAAGACGAGAGCGAAGAAGATTTTGGAACTTACTTTATGCACGTAACACTTATTTTTACTTCTTACTTAGGTTACTATGTTGTGTTAGATTGCATTTACTTTTATTATTAAACTCTATTTATGTTTTTTCTTGTGTATTTTGATGTTTAAATTTCAGTGTTAGGATATATGGTTTGCTTTGGACACTGAATTAGAGATTGTTGGCTTGAAAATTGTTAGTTTGTAATAGTGCAGATTTTATATATAAAAGTGAGTTTTGTGTTTTTTGTGAATGTTTGGTGTTAAAACTTTTTTTAATTGTCATTATAAATGTTTATTTGAGTTAATTAGAGGTTGATGTAAAGCGGTACGCAGCAAAGTTCCTCAGAATATGAAATTTGGAAAAATAAGGCATTGGCGTCTCAGGTGCCAGATTGTCACCTGAGGTGCCAAATTCTTGAAAACACCCAGTTTGCTTAAAAACCGTGAAATCACTCAGTCAAACTCCATTTTTACTGCTTGGGTCATCTCCTACCTCTAAACCATGACCTGGGGCTT
Source organism: Phalaenopsis aphrodite (assembly GCA_003013225.1). Taxonomy (NCBI): domain Eukaryota; kingdom Viridiplantae; phylum Streptophyta; class Magnoliopsida; order Asparagales; family Orchidaceae; genus Phalaenopsis; species Phalaenopsis aphrodite. The sequence goes on from NEWO01001012.1 coordinate 182,611, forward strand.
CACATTTTGTTCATTTGAAAAAATTTTTAAAGCCAAAGATAATAGATTTCATCTTCTCTAGATAAGAGCTTCACTTTAACCTAAAAACTTTTTATTTTCACCAAGGATTTTCCTACATTATGGGAGATCCGAATTTGGGATTTTTTATGAAAAAACTTGAAGAAAACCCATGATGAAAAGTTTCTTACCAAATAATCTTACTTGTGAAACTAGATTTTTATTTTTATAATTAATTTAAATTTTCTTTGGATTTTCATAGAAATTCCAATGGCTCAACGAGTAAAAAGAAGAAAGCCGACAAGAAATTTTAACGTTATGAGATTTGTTAATTTCAAAGCCCAACACTGTTACAACACTCAAATGGAATCAAGAAAATTGATCCAGGAATGCACAATTGCTAACCCGGGTGACGAGATCGAGAGTTTGATCGTTGCCACAAATTGTGTTAGGTTTTGCTACTTCACTACAGTAGTTATTGTGCCTATGATTTAGATGGTATATGCTAACTTGTGATTCACTACTGAGGATCTCATCTTTGTCAGAAGTAAGCAAGTTGAGTTTTTTGGAGAGAGAATAAATGCATTTTATGGATTTAGAAATGTATTCTATAATGAATACACTGCGTTTGTGATGATTAATTCATCACTAGATGATGTGATTGCCTTTTTGCTGATGAAAGAGGAGAATGGAAAGTTAAGAATAATAAGAAGGTTAACTTCTCCACTTCCATGATGTCTTATCAGGCAAAAGTATGACATTAATTCATCTATGCTTAATTATTGCCAACAAATCATCTGAGCAGAGTAACTAAGGATAGAGCTGTGCTAAACTTCTAAATTCAGAAAATAAAGGCAGACACTCTCCAATAACTCCTAAGCTAAAGCCCACTATTTTCCCCACTGGATTCTGCTGTGAGAGCTCAATTTTGAGTTTAAAATTCAGGGAAAACCAGGGTAGATTTTTTTACAGCTTCACACTCCACCAAATGTCAATTAACTACGTACACACCATCCCCATAGTGAGAGGAGTTGATTCCCCATAAAATTCCCAACCTAAACAGCCTCTAACATAGCTCTAGACCAACACTTGAAGTCAAGCTCTATTGAAATCATAGCTAAACAATTCAATAGGGTCTGAAACTTCATCTTGAGGTTCTTTTACCCAATTGAAGCTACCACAACCATCTGATTGAGGCCTCCCCTTTCAGACAAAGGTATTGAACCTCAACTCTAATTGGAGCCTATTTTGATTCTCCATACGTATTTAAAGTATTTCAAACCCTATAAGCCGTATAAATATGTTTTTCTTGAGTAGATGAAGTTCCTAAAACAAACCCCATGCAATTTGGTTGAGTCTAGATGAAGACCTTAAGGTTTTAGTGTGAATGGTTCTCGGGTTTGGACACTTAGAGATGATGAAAGAGAGTTGTCTGATCGTGCGTTTATTCAATGGACGGAGAAGATCATGCCAGGCGGATGGTTAGAAGGAAAAGGCGGGCCGCGTGACAGCTGGGGTGGTTGGCGGCATCGAATAGCGGAGTGTCGGGTGTAAAGTTCAACACGAACGAGGATGAGGTGGTGCTTTGTGTTTAAGTAGAAAAAAATGGATTTTTTGGATTTATTTAAATGCCTAAACTTAAAAAATCTATATCTTTCAGTAGAAAAATCATAAACATAAAATAAAATAACCCTCTTGCTCAGTGAATAGAGGAGAATAATGTGGACTAAAAAAACTCTCTGATTTTTAATGAATTAAATACTCTTTGAAGTATTCTAATTCATTATGATCAAACATTGCTCACCATAGCTTGAAATTTTTAGGGTTGGTTCCTCGTGACAAAGGGGATGTTCTTTGATTTTTTCATGGTCAAAGGGCATATTTATGCTTCTAACCTTAATTTTAAAGCTAGGATGGTTATTTTGACTTATTTTAATTTTATAAATTAAAATACCACTTGGAAAATTATGGGAAAAATTTTAGTAAGTTTTCTATGGTCAGAGAAGCTTAGGAAAAATGTCATGATGATTTGAATTATTTTGTACATTCCTATAGTTAATTAAATGTATATATGTTGCTTTAATTTATGTAAATTAAATACTAGTAAAAATTGACAAAATCAATTTCACATTATGCATAAAAATCATGTTAACCCACTGTAAAAATTTAAATTTTATTTAATTAAGTTTAAGCACTATAGTTGATTTTTCAAGAAATATTTAATTTTTGTACAAAAATAATTATATCAAATTAATTACAATTAGGAAAATTATGAAAATTGACTTTCCAATTTCCTTGTGATCTGGAGCACTTAGGAAAAATAAAAGTCATTTTTGATAAAATACATGATTTTTGGCTTATATTTTAAATTAAAAATAGTTAAAATTTTCAAAAATACAAAATATTTCAAAATGTTCCTAATTGTTTCCTAATCAGTTGAAACTCATTAAAATATTTTTCCTAATTTTTCTAAGTTAAAAGTAAATTTTTAAAGGCTTAAAATGCACTTTTCTATTTTTCTCATTAAAATAAGTATAGTAAATAAATTAAAAATCATAAAAATAGAAAATTTATTTCTCTGAGTTCTTTCGACTCAGAGAGGTTTAATAAAAATATAAAAAAATAATTTTTTTAATTAAAACATCTTTTCATTCAAATTAAATCAATAAAAATCAATAAATATTAAATGAAAGATTTGATTCAAAAAATTATTAAATTTTGTCTAAAGATTTCTCTGACCTAAGGGGACCTCTAATAATTTTCTCATGAATAAAAACTTTATTTTGGATAGTCAAGTAAGTCAATGTTGAAAATACAACTTTCTAAATTTAACTAATTATTTAAATTAAATTAAATTTTTAAAATCCACATTTTCTCTTTTGATGTTTTAACTGATCCATGGACTGGACAATCTAAAAATTCTCAAAGTCGTTTGAATTTTGATTAATGAATTATGAGGTGAAGAGCCCCAATGGTGAAGGGGTAACTTTAGATTTTGGTGACTTAATCATAATTTACGATTAACAAAGGGAAAATTGGTAATTTTGATCATATTTATTGGATGATTGAAGTACAATGGGATTAAAAGGTAGGAACTCACTTTCCACCTTTTCTATAATAAGATCAAAATTGTAATTTTCTTCATTACCATGACTTGGAATTCAATCAAAATTCAACTATTCTCAAGTGATGGTTTTGAGTTAGGAAGATAATATTTCATTAATTTTAAGCCCATGATTGATGATAATGTGATCTTTCAATAAGAATGCATGTCATTTAAATCAAAATTTTGCTAGTTACCATTCCACCTATTGTAATTGTTCAGGGTTTTGTAGTGACCTATGCTTGACATTTAAACTCATTTGATTGGATTTAGAAGGTAACATGATTGATGATTAACACATTTTTACACTACAAGCCCATTTTTAATTGTGGGTACCAAAACCTTTAATTACACAAATCTGCCTTAAGGGCACCCACCCAAATAACGCTTAAATGAAATATCAATTGATTAATTCAATGTCCTAGCTTTGGGATAAATAAAATATTAAGTTTCCTTCAGCAATGACATAACCTTAGGATGATTAATAAAATGATATGGCAAGTTCAAAACAAACTCAAAATATTTCAAGAAATCATCAAAGTGATTCAGGTTCATGCTCCGAGCATTTTGAGATCTCTTGAGTATTTTTAAGGTAAAATTGAACTTACTATATTTTGTTCTAAAATCCTCCACTAAGATCTTCTGAGACTCAATAAAGTCATGACTTGGGATTTAGTAGTTATACCTTCATCTACTCCTACAATTTGAATTGCTTTTAAAATTGTATACATATTGTCTAAGCTAACCTTTCAGGTGAAAGAGCGGGAAGTATCGAAAGGTATGCTTTTAAGTTATTGCATTTACCTTTTCGTACCTCTTATTTCTTTCTTGCATGCTTAAGGTCACCCTACATGTCAAAAATAAAACTAAAAAATTAAACAGCTTAAAATTCACTGCCACAATAATTAAAATATAAGACAACTCAAAATTTAATCACAAACAGAACAAAACAAAAATTACAACAAAATTAAAACATCTCTATCGAATCATTGGAAATCTCTCGGAGGAGGTAACCTACCGTTGCTAATGAGATTTCCCATGGTCTAAATGAAAGTATAGAATTTATTAAGTTGAGTTTAGTAAATTCATTTGGACTAAATGAATCTGAAACAAGGGAACCGTATGATTCTAACCGTTGTCACTCTAATCAACATTAACATTCCCTATAATATTTGAAAAACCATAACCTTAGTAAACACTTGATTTTACGTCATGACTTGACACATTAGAAAACTTAAACTCGTTCCGACGAGGAGCTTGGAGATAACATTGTGGGCAGCACAAATATCATCAACAACAAAGCATGTCTACACTAGCTAAACTATTCTAAAGAATTAAATAACAAGCCAAAGGACTTTTAGGTTGTCCTCCTAATGCAGCATAAATCCTCAACTTTCCTTTAAGCCTTTGTATGGCTCTACTGTACAATATAAGCCCTGAGCTATTTACGATTTCAAGGTTGTCGTTCGTCATGACATAAATTCTTACATCTTCCAAGCTATTTGTGTGATTGTTTTACACAAATGCAAGCCCTAATTAATAAAACTGGCAAGATGAAACATTCAAATATTTCTCCTCTAAATTGAAATCAAACCATAGGATAGGTTGGGAAGTCACCGAGGTTCTCTTCATGATCCATGTCATCCCCAAGTTCTTCTTTCTTTGGATTCTAAAAATATGTTCCAAATTAGAATCATTCCCATTTCACACCTCTTTGTCTGATCCCATTGAAAGTCATATCCTTTGAAATTCTTGAAGACAATATCCCCTGATTTGTATCGAGAGTTTTCTTAGGTAACTTGAGTTATCTAAGATGTAATTAACTAAAAGGGCTTGCCTTATAGGAAAAATTCATGAACCCAACTTAATATAAACCTTATTTAATTTTTCATATTAAATAGGGGAACTTTTCGGATTATAATAAAATTTTTTCATACACCAAACAGATGTCATATATTTCTTAGTTTATTTGATGGAGTCTCACTATCAAGCCATGTATTCATCTTTCGAGATAGATACATAGCTTGAGGTGTAGGGTTCTTTCACCTATGCTTTGAAAGATATGAAATCAGTTTGATTTCATATTTTTAATTTTTCATGTAGGAAACATTCAAGAACCCAACTTAATATAAACCCAATTTAATTTTTCATATTAAATAGGGGAACTTGTCGGATTATAATAAAATTGTTTCGTACACCAAAAGGATGTCATATATTTCTTAGTTTATTTGATTGAGCCTCACTATCAAGTCATGTATTTATCTTTTGAGATAGATACATAGCTTGAGGTGTAGGGCTCTTTCACCTATGCTTTGAAAGATATGAAATCAGTTTGATTTCATATTTTT
>NEWO01001013.1:8293-22130 GCA_003013225.1 Phalaenopsis aphrodite
ATCCTATTATTAGTGTTACTGTAGAGGCACTATCAATACATTTTCATGTAAACTATTCTAGTTAAGGTGATAAAAAGAAAAAAAATTACCTTATTATTTGTCTTCTTTGAGTAAAGATAAATAACATGTTTCCTTTGACAACCGAGTGTGGTCTGTGGTATGCCCTCATTGATACTAGCCTTACTTGTTTCACAATAAGTATATAAGAAAGGAATACCACTGATTCTTGCCTAAGAAGCAGTGGATTTGGAAGACTCCCACTACGGCACATCTTGAGGTGCTCCAGGTCTGACTTCAAAAGATGTAGATTTGATCCTGGTAGAAGTCGTGCTTCTTGTTGATTGCATCATGGAGCCATGTCAAGCTAACCTCAATGTTGAAGCTGAGTTTGATTCTGAGGATGAATTATCTGAGAATTTATTTGACATATCAAAGGATCTCCTCAAAGATAATGACCTCCTTCTTAAGGATTTGCATGTTTTTGATCTAGCAATATGCCATTCCATGACTATGACCACTCATGGTCAAAAGTCCACTCCTGATATCCTTGCTATTGATATCGATGAGGTTGAACATCATGAGCCCACAAAGGCTCAAGATGTCTCCACAATCAATCAAAGGGACCATACCAGGGATGAGACTATTGCCCTTCTACAAGGCTAAATAGCTCTTCATGTAGTCTCACTTATAATGCAAGATTAGACAATTTTGTGACACCCGTTGTACTGCATAAGCCTATGTGGAATGTTCATACCACTTCTTCTAATGCTGCCCAACATGAGCAAGCACCTTCTAACTCACATTTGTAGTGCTTAGTGGACGCAGAGCTCAAGGCTACCATAGCAACTCAGTAGGGAGAGACCATGATGAGGAGAGGTCAACTTTACCCTGAGGCTTATGAGTGCATACCATATCCTACAGGGTTTGTCCCTCCATGTTTCAAGCAATTTCATGTGGTTGGAAACTTCCAACAACACATCACCCAATTTCATGCATTGTGTTGCAATGTTGGTAATAACAACACTTTGCTCCTTTACCTATTTGCCACTAGTTTGATTGGGTTCACTTTTGAATAATATGTCAATTTATCAAATGACACCTTTAGAACATTCGCCAAATTAGAAGATGCATATGTCAAACACTTCTTTGGCGCTCAACAGTGGCTCACCATGAGTGGCCTAATGTTGACCCAAAAAAAATGAACACATGTTTGACTTTGTTATTTGATGGTGAAACTTAATTATGAAGTGCGGGCCTCTCCTTTAAAAGCAGTTTGTTCTCACACTCCTCACAGGCAAGATAAAAGGTCCCATTTCCATCTTGTTGAAAATAGCTCCCATCAAAACCTTCGAAGTGTCGATAGATACGGTGATCAGCTTGCAAAATACAACATGAGCTTTAATCCTAAAAAGTGATGTAAAGCTAAAGTCAAGAAGTCAGCTTTTTTGGGTCTTTTGAGAAGGATGAAAGAGAGCTTAGCTTTGATGACAACTAATAGTGAGTTGAAAGGCCTATCCTTTCCGCCAAACAAGTAGTCCACCTTTCTAGAAGCGGAAGACCCACTCTTTTAAAGAGAAGAGACATATGGTGTATTCTCTTTAAAAGGAATGGCTTAGGAAAATTTTTAAAATTTTGATCAAGTAGGGTATGCAGCTTCCTTAGCCAAGAAGACCCAATGTAGGGGGAAAGACCAGTGAACCTAACTACTGTCATTATCATAGGCTTTTATGTACTAGAAAATTGTTATGTGTTCAAGAATTGGTTTAAATCCCACCACAAAATCAAGGAGATCAAGATCCAGAGTAGTATTTGGTGAAGCCCCTTGAAATAGGATCATTCAAAGTAGTTGTAGTTGTTTCGATCACATCTACCACAAATTTTTCTACTGATGCACTTTCATTATGTTCTTTTGCAAATATGTGCTTTGAGCAAGAGTTTATTCCCTCTGATGACTTTTGTACTTTATATGGATCAATGAAAGAAGAAATTTCTCAGTACTTTTCTGTGTTTCATATTATTATGGTTAGCTCTCTTGAGTCTGACATAGATGCTCGTAGCGAAAGAGAGGAGCAATACCCATTATAGCGCTCCTTCAATGACGCTTATCTCATAAGTGATGATTTTAGTAATTTGTTAGAAGGTGCAAGTGAGATGACTGGTTCTCAAGTCCCTTACATAGAGCCTTCCCTAGCATTTTCCTTTAGGTATGATCCCATTGGGTCCCATAGTGACATTATTTGGAAAGTCCACTTACGAAGCTGCTAGCTCCTTCCTCCAAGGGTGACTAAAGCCACACCCAGTGAAAAGAGAAAGGGAATCATCACCCAAATGGTGGATGATTCTCTTTATGTTCTAGCCCAGGGTAAAAGAACCAGAGATCCTTCTAATAAGGTGGATTATAATGCCTTAGTACACCTTAAAAGGTTGTCAGCTTTGTTGAGCATCTATGAAGCTCTTCTTATGCCTTTGGAATTGATGGAAATTTCGATGAAATCTCTCCTGAAGCCCTAAGTATTCTGCACTTACTACACTAAAGAGAGGATGAAAGAGGTAGTTACACTATAGGAGATAGCTACTATCACTTTTTTTTATGAAGATTTGTTGTTGTGTACCGTCGATCATAATAATCTCTTGTATGTGACAACTTGATATATAGGGCACATTTGAACTTTATTGTAGTTGATCTTAGTGCACCAGTTACATCATTATACCCTTAAGTTACTTTTGTTAAACATATGAAGACTATAATCTATTAGGATTGTGTCAAATGGCTTCAATGAGAAAGAGAAAAAGACCTTCATATCCAATTTGGAGAGTTCAAAAGTTGAGCCAAATTTCATTTCATTTATGGGAACACATTCTTTAGTGCCTTGCTTGGATGTCTCTAGATTCATGAATATGGGATGGTACCTTCAACCCTAAACTAGTGCATTTAGTGCATGCGCGAAGGAGAATAGTTCTCTATCTTATGTGATTTCCAGCCATTCTCCATCAATCATGTTGGTGTATATGATGATGTTGAATATTATGTTCCACATAAAAGGGCTTCTCTATCGACTTCGAGTACCGTTGGATGTCCACATTCCCCTCCTCTTCCCAGCTCTCATCTTTTGAAAAGTAAAGAAATTGTGAAGCAGGAGTTAAGGCTCCATGCCCTACCGATGTGAGAAGAAACTAAGAATATACCTATTCTATCAGCCTCTACGGTGAGATTATGTGCTAAATCAAACATTGACTCTAGGGTAGAAGAAGCCTTGCAGGTGGGCAAATGTAAGATCTCACATGATGATGGGCATGATGGTTTTGATGAGGAGATACTCTTACTACCATCGACGATCATGGTTCCTCATTTGCCCAAACTATCTTCGACAGACGAAGTGCTAACTATTGATTTGATACCACATGGCAATCATAAGGACTTTACAGCTGTAAAATCTTCATCAATTGAGGATCTCAAGACCTTCTATGTATCTCCTAGGTCTAAATCTAAGGATAAGGGCATTCTATTTTATAAAATTGATTCTCATGTAACCAAAAATGTTGTAATGCTCTTAAATGATGATAATGAATCAGTGGAGAACACTCTCTTTCTTATTATGGTTTGTACTCATTTCTAAATTTTTGAATGGTGGTTTTGTTTGCCAAGCTAAAATATGCAAGGCTATGTGGCAAAATAGGCACCCAAGCAAAAAATATTCCCTATAATACATCAAAAGTCTGGGTGATGCCAAAATCCCTCGTGATTCATGCATAAATATATATACATCTCATAATAATGGTATCTTCACCTCTCACGAAGCAGATGTCGAGGTTAAGGATGCACCTCCTGAACTGGAGGATGTGTTTCTTCAACCATCGATGAGTCGATTAAGGTCAACTTTGGCACAGTTGACGATCCTCGAACTACTTTTATAAGTAATCTCCTACTAAGTTGTATAGCTAGCAAGATAATAGAGATACTCAAGGATTACTGAGGCTACCTTGCTTAGATTTATTCCAAAATGTCCGGCTTAGCTCCGAAGGTGGTTGTTGATGCAGGTAGATTTAGTGTGTAAATTTTGCAAATATTTTTCAATATTACAAAATATACATGACAGATAAAAAAATAAATATGCAATACAATCCCAACAAAAATACATTTTATGAAAATAGTTTTATCTTTAAAACTCTTTTTAAACTACCAAATCCTCTTTAAAATCAATGCAAGTATACGTATCACTCAAGTAATAAAGGGCTCTAATGGAGTCCTAGATATCGATCCTACAGGGAAGTTGAAAAAACCTATAAGTAAATTCTTAAAATTATTTTATAATTTAAAAATACAAAAATAAAAGTGAAGTGTGAAGTTTGAATATTAACTACTAAAGTGAATGTTATATAAAATGTAGGTGAAAGACAACATTAACTAACTAAAAAATAAACTTTCAAAAGTAAAATTACAAAAACAAAACAATGTTTTGTTAACGGATTATTCAAATTTAAGAATATTGACTTATCCAGAGTTTGATCCCTAATTTATGGTTAGGCTGTAAGGATACCCGCTACCACTCTAGAGCTCCCACTACTCCATCCCCTAAGGGCTAACAATCTCGCATTAGTTTCCAATCAACTAGACCAAATTGGAGATTTTAATCTGCACTGCATACAACAAAGTATATTTCTCTATTTATTTGCACTCAATTCCATGAATGACATATTCTCTCATGAAATCAAATGTGACTCTCCCCCTGTTATAGAAATCATAACCCTTTTCAGAACATATGTTTCTCAACTTAATTTAACATTTCAATCGGTCAGATCCAAAAGTAAATGAAGATCAGAGTTCAAATCACCACAAATTATTGAAAATTAAAACCATAGAAAACAAAATCAATTCTTCACAAAACCATATCTCGAATTAAGGAGAATTATAAAGAAGACTAATCAGAATTCACGAGAATAATATGAAAATACACAAATTTCATATATAAAAACAAGTTTACAAAACAAAAGAAATAAAAGACATAATTTATCTCATAATCCATCCCAAGAAAATCCCTAGAAGTTATCTCCAAGGCTTTCTCTCTTTATAAGAACACTCTATTCTCTCTTAGAAGTGTAATGAAGAAGAAATCTCTCACCTTCGCTCTCCTCTTACAATCCTAGAAGAAATTCTCCTCTTCTTCTCTCCTTGCTTTTCACGCCACCCCCACTTTCTTGTCCTTTTCGTCCCCCCTCCAAACTCCTTGAAATCTTCCTCTTTTATTTTGGGCTACCTCTTCTCAAATGGAATTCAAAATTCTCTCCAAAAGTTAATTCTTTTGAATTCAAAAGATGTGTCATTTGATCTAAAACCTTCCAAAGTGTCTAGACGCATTGAATTAATCGAATAAGTGTGTAGAATAAGAGTCCCTTTAAAAATTCATGCAAAATTTGTCTCGAACAACCTTAATCTGCAAAAAGTCATCTTTGGTGCATCATGCACCAAGCCTCTATCAAATGGCGCATCATGCGCCAATCTAGTGCATCATGCGCCAAAATTCCAAAATTTGTTATTTTTTGCTAAAAAATAATATCTTTTTTGCCATTTTAGCTCCAAATACCTAAAAATGATATACTTGTAACAAAAACATGAAAATACCATTCTTTAAAATGCAGTATCACAAAAAATAAGCATAAAATATGTACTTAAAACAATTTATTATTTTTGCGTATCAAAATCCCCCAAACTTAAATGTTTCTTGTCCTCAAGTGACACTTTTTTACATAAAAGCTTATGACTTAGGATAGAGATTTACTTACAACTTCTATACTTTATTTTAATTAATAGAATAGCAAAATTTAAGAAAACTCTTTAATAACTTAGATTCAAATTCTAAGTCTAGGAATACTTAGTAATCAAATTTAAGATTTCTGATTCTTTATTCATTTCAAAAAAAAATGTAAATTTTCATATTAAGGACATTTAGAATATTCATATAAAAAAGAATTTCATGAATAATTTACTATGAATGCTACTAATACTCTAATACAAGTTTAGAAAATGTAATAAGGCTCATTCCTTAAGTTGATTTAAGTGAAGTCAATTTTTTATTAGGTGTCTCCTCAAGCTTCTCCTCACTTATTTTTCTTTTCTTTTCTTTTTATTTTTTCTTTTAGGAACTTTTCAATCCTTTCTTTTTCTTTTTTTTTTAAGTGAGGATTACTATATTTGGATAGTCTTTAATAGTTTTGAACTTCATTATCCTCTTCTTAAAGTCAAAACTACATACCTTTCTTCATTTTATAAATTTATATTGGTTTATGATTTTTCATAAAGTCTCATTCTTTTATTCTTCATGAAACTCTAAAATTCTTAATACTTCAAAAATACAACTTCCTTTACTTTTAATAGAAAAGCATAGTCTTATCCTATCATACTAAATATATTTAACTTTAGAATTGACCTTCATTATTAAAAAAATTTTACCTAAATTTATCATAATACTTATAAACATAAGTATAGTCATTTAAAGTTAAATCTTAATATCCACAGGTTTAATTTTAAAAATGTAGTTAATTGAGGACAAATAAAATTTAGTTTACTTCTTTTCAAAAGAAATTTTTCTTCCCCCCAAACTTAAGTTTTTAGGTAATTTTAAAAATGTTTTAGTACAAAATTTTAGTAGGTGAAAGAAAAAAATAAATGCATGAAATAAAAAATGTCCTGTTGAGTATTTCTGATTATGAAACTGAGCTCTGGTATATTACAGGTACTAACTTTAAAAACATACATGCTTTAAAGCATTAAAAGAAACATAATATATTCTAAAGAGTTTGCTGAGAATTAAAAAAAGAAATACGAAAACTGAAAAATAAAACTGAAAATACTAAAAATGCATAAAAAGTAAAATTCTACATTCAGTATTACAATTGTGTCCACAACTTAACATGAAATTTTTACTAAAACAGTTCTCAAATGAAATTACAACACATTTTAATCACAAATAACAAACAAATACAAAAACAAACTACGCTAGACTATTAAAAGTATCAGTTTTCTTCTCCTTCCTCATCATCATCATCTTCTCCTTCTTCTTCTTTCTCATTTTCATCTCAAATAGGAGCATAAGGAGTGAAACTGGGACAAGGAGGAAATTTCAGATTGGGCTCTCCCCTAAAATATCTCAGCATAGCATTCTCAAAATCAATGTCATGTTGAACTCTCCTCTGCTGATATTCATTGTTATAAGCATTTCTTTCTCCAATCTCTCTCAACTGACCCTGAATATTAATTATGTCCATTTGTTGAATCATGAGTTGGTCCATAATATTTTCTAATGATGCGAGGCGAGAAGTAGATGCCCCTACAGTTGATGTAGAGGGTCTATCCCTTCTTCTCCCTCTAGATTCAACAAATGATTCAACTCTTTGAATCATATGCGTCCCAATAAGATTCTGTGGTTGTAATCTTTCTTCATTTCTATGAGACTCTACTCTTGATTGTTCACATAAAGTGAAAATCAGAACAAGGTATCCAAAACCACAAACTATAGAACTACCAGGTATACTTCAAGCATGAAGAACTATAAGTGCACCAACATCTATTGCTCTCACGTTTTGAATGCAATTGTTCAACACAGCTCTATCTTTCGTAGCATCGGCAAGATGATTCGTTAGCAATAATTTAGCAAAAATAAAGTGATGTCATACCTTTGACTGGCTAGTCAACATGGAAGCAGGGAAGTTAACATCATGTTATTCTTGATCTTTCGCTCTCCTCTTCCATCAATTAAAAAGGCAAACACTTCATCAAGTGATGAATTAGTCATCATGAATGCAGCATATACATCAAAAAATGTATTTCTCAGCCCATAAAAAGTATTAATCTGATCAGCAGTAAATTCAACTTATTTACCTCGAACCAATATATGGACACCAGCAATGAACCTCAAGTTGGCATAAAACTACGGAATCATTGGGACAATTGATACTACAGTGAAGTAGCAGAATTTTTCCCAATTTCTGGCAAGGATTCTCATTGGGCAATAATCATTGGGCCTTGAAGTAGCAATAATCATTGGGCCTTGAAGTTAATGAGTCTTCGTGAACCAAAATCCTCGGATGTCCTTCCTCTCTTAACTTGGGGAGCCATTGGAAATTTTATGAAAATCCAAATAAATTTAAAACAAATTACTAAATAAAAAATCTAACTCCTCAAGCAAGATTATTTGGTAATAAACTTTTCACCATGAGTTTTCTTCAAGCTTTTTCATAAAAAATCCCAAATTTCGGATCTTCCATAATGTAGGGAAAATTCATGGTGAAAATAAAAAATTTCTAAGTTAAAGTGAGCTCTTACCAAGAGAAGATGAAATCTATGATTTTTTTCCTCCAAAATCTTCTCTACTATCCTTAATAAAAAGCCCTAGGTCAAGGTTTAGAGGAAGGAGATGACCCAAGCAATGAAAATGGAGATTTTCCATGCAATTTCATGGTTTTTTAGGTGATCTGACATGTTTGATTCTATGACACATCATGCATCAAATCTGGCTCATCATGCACCAATGCTTTGTAAAATGGTGCATCATGCGCCAGAGCTTAAATTCACCAGATTTTGGTTTCTATGGAAATTTGCTTCGTACCGCCTTACGTCAAACTCTAATAAACTCAAATGAATATTTCCAAGCATACATAAACATCATTCTAACACCAAACTTTCACAAACAACACAAAACTCACATTTATATATATAATCCATGCTAATACAAGCTAACAGTTTTCAAGCTAACAAAACATCAAATTCAGTGTTCTTAAGTAAACCAACATCCTAACACTAAAATCTAAACATCAAAATACAAAACATAAACATAAATTGTGCAGCAATAGAAAGGAATGCAATCTAACTTATCAAACTAACACACGCAGTACTAAATAAAATGTTTCGTGCATAAATTAAGTTCAAACATCTTCTTCACTCTTGTTCTTCTAGATATCTCTCATCGATTGGTAGTGCACATATAGATATGGAAACTCATCAGTTGCATCCTCTTCAATCCAAGAATGTTTTTTGAACATATGTACCAAACCATCTTCAATATGCCCAGTATGTTCAAAATGTTCCTTCAGCCTCCAATCTTGATGAACTAACATTTCAGAAATATTCACAATCAAATGCATAAGATTCTGCACCACTTTTTTTTTCTTCTTGATTCTCTTCAAAAGTGCATTCGAGTTATAGTAGGGTTGAATAGGTGATGAATTTTAAGATCCTTTATCCATCTGCACATTCATATCATTTTCATCTCTCATTCCAATACAGTTGCAATAGACTCCATGATCCATCGGTTTCCAAGGAAGAAACACTTTTTCCCAACTTTCATAAGGTACTTTCGATTGACTGCATAGTAGGAAAACAATTGATGGATGTCCAAGTCCAATTGTAGATCCATTCACAATCAAACACAAAATCGATTTTATAATTATGTCTCTAATATCAACAGGTTTTCTGGTTTGAATATAGTAATTTAAAATAGTGTTCTCCTTAGTTACCTTACTGATCTTCATTGTGGGCAATAATTTTGATGCAATAAAGAAGTGTCATGCCTTAGAAGTAGGATTTAAAAATGATGAGGAAAAACTTACATTCTCATCATCTCTAGCCTCCCAATTCGTATCTTCATCTATAAGGTACCAATAGATTTCATTCATATTGCCTCTCGTTGGGGTAAAATTTGCATAATGGAAAATAGGCACATTCTCAATCATAAACTTCTCGTTTATTTTTGAAGGAGTGAAATGCACAAACCGGCCTCGCACATGGATTGTTCCTTAGTTGATCTTATGAAGATTTGCATAAAACTCTTTCACCACAGGGGCGACTGATGCGGCAGTAGTGTAGCAAAGCATTTCCCAGCTCCTCTACGCAATAATCTCTTCCACTCGAGTATTCGATGTGTTGAATCCTCGATTCACAAATCTTCTTTCCTTGATTAGCCTCTTCTTCACTAGAACTCGATCATGAAATTTTTGGGAATCAAAACTGACAAATTTTCTCCAGCTAAAAATTCCAAATCTTGCAGTTTTTTTGGAGTGGGAAGCCATTGGAT
Organism: Phalaenopsis aphrodite; assembly: GCA_003013225.1. Lineage (NCBI taxonomy): Eukaryota > Viridiplantae > Streptophyta > Magnoliopsida > Asparagales > Orchidaceae > Phalaenopsis > Phalaenopsis aphrodite. The sequence continues at coordinate 18,361 of NEWO01001013.1, forward strand.
TTGAAATCTAGTGGCCTTTCCCTCATTTTCCCCCTTAAAATAGACTTAGGATTCAGTTTTTAGGAGTTATAAGGAGAAGAAATCACCAAAAACCACCTTTTGAAACGTATAAGTCATTTTTATCGCGGCAGCACCAGCTCTTTGGAATTCGAAGCATCATGCACCAATCTAGCGCATCATGCACCAATCTAGCGCATCATACGCCAATCTAGCACATCATGCGCCAGCTCCAAAAGCAACACTATTTTGATTTCGATCCAATAAATTTATAATTTTTCCATAAAATTAGGCAAATAAATATTTTTCTAAATATTTTTCTCAAATACACAAACTTCATAAAAACCTAAACATAAATATACATAAAATATTTCAAACACAAAAAACTCAAAAGCAAACTAAATAACGATTCATATGGGCTGCCTCCCACAAAACGCTTGGTTTAAAATCGTCAGCCTGATATTACCAGTCTCATTCTGGGTGCCCCAATATTACAGTTTCTTTAAAAGCTAGTCTTTGACCATCAAAATATGGTTTCAATTTGTGCCCATTCACTTTAAATATTTTTCCAGTCTAGGTTCTTCAATATTAACTACTCTATAAAGATAGACGTTTATAAATCTGAATGTCCCTTTCCACCTAGACTTTAATTTTCCAGGAAATATTTTCAATCTTGTATTGTATAATAAAACTTTTTGTTCAGGTTCAAATTCTCTTTTTATTATCTTCTGATCATGTCATTCTTTCATCTCTTCCTTATAAATCCTCACATTATCGTAAGATTCATTCTTAATTTCCCCAATCTCATTCAATTATAATAATCTTTTCTCACGAGCTTCTTTCAAATTGAAATTGAATTCTTTATAGCCCAATAAGCTTTATGATCTAATTCAACTGGCAAGTGACAAGTCTTCCCAACATTTACTCTATATGGGGACATTTCTGTAAGTGTCTTATAAGCAGGCATGTATGCTCATAATGTCATATCTAATCTAATAGACCAATCCATTTTATTAGGATTACCATTTTTTTCTAAAATTCTCTTAATTTCACGATTAGATACTTCTGCTAAACCACTAGTCTGAGAATGATAAGCAGTTACAACTTTATGCTTTATATTATGTTTTTCCACCAATCTTGCAACTGTTGCATTCCTAAAATGAGATCCTCCATCGGTAATGATTACTCTCAACATTCCACATCTTGTAAAAATATTCTTAATTAAAAATTTTGAAACACTCATAGCATCACATCTATGTAAGGTGTTGCTTCAATTCATTTGGAAACATAATCCACTGTAATCAATGTATATATTTCTGAATGAAGGTATAAATGACCCATAAAATCTAATCCCCATGCATAAAAAATTTCAATTTTCAATTTAAAATTTAAAGGCATTTCATTTCTTTTTGAAATATTACCTACTCTCTGACACCGGTCACATGTTTTTATATATATAATAACATCTCTAAGTAGAGTAGGCCAATAAAATTCAAATTGCAAAATTTTATGAACAGTTCTATCATTTTCAAAATGACCTCAAAATTCAGAATCATGACATTTCTGAATAATTTTTTGAATTTCTTTCTAAGACACACATCATCTCATTACTAAATCTTTACATTATTTATACAAATAAGGATCATCCCAAAAATAAGATTTTGCATCATGAATGAATTTCTTTTCCTGTTTTTTTTATCAGTCAGTAAAATACCACAAATAATATAATTTACAATATCAATATACTGAGGTATTTCCCATCCTTTTACAGCATAAAATTGTTCATCAGGAAAAGTTTCATTAATTTCTTTTTCCAAATCAAGTATTTCTTCCTATTCTAGCCTAGATAGATGATCAACAATGTGATTATCAATCTCTTTTCTATCGACTATTACAAAATCAAACTCTTGCATCAGAAGTACCCATCTAATTAATCTCGGTTTAACATCTTTCTTTTACATCAAATATTTAATAGTTGAATGGTAAGTACGCATAACACATTTAGCTCCAATCAAATATGATCTAAACTTAACAAAAGCTACTAATAACTCTCTTTCAGTGGTGGTGTAATTAATCTGAGCATCATTAAGAGTCTTACTAGCATAGTATATGACTTTAAAAATCTTATCATATCTCTGCCCTAAAATAGCTCCAATAGCACAATCACTTGCATCACACATTAATTCAAAAGGTTTCTCCCAATAAAATGAAACAATTATAGGAGAAGTGATCAATTTTTATTTTAAAATTTCAAAGGCTTTAAGGCAATCTTAATTAAAGTCAAATTTTCTATTTTTTTTTCAAAAGTTGTCATAAAGGTTTAGTAATTTTTGAAAAATCTTTAATATATCTGTTGTAAAATCCAACATGTCCTGAAAAGCTCCTAACTCCTCTTTTTATAGTAAGTGGAGGTAGGTTTGATATAATCTATATTTTTACTGGATCTACTTTCATGGCATTTTCAAAAATTTTATGTCCAAGCACAATTCTTACTGCAACCATGAATTGACATTTTACCCAGTTCAATATGAGCTTAGTCTTTTCACAATGTTCCAAAAATTTCTCTAAATGATTTAAACATATTTCGAATAAAGTTCCAAATACAGAAAAATTGTCCATAAAGACTTTAATCCCTTTTTCAATCAAATCACAAAAAATTAACATCATAGATCTTTGAAATATTGTATGTGCATTACATAATTCAAAGGGCTTTCTCTGAAAGACAAACGTTCCATAAGGACTAGTAAATGTTATTTTCTTTTGATCCTCAGGAGCAATAGGTATTTGATGATAATCGATATATCTATCTAGAAAACAAAAATATTTGTGCCCAGCCAGCAATCTAACATCTGTTCCAAGAAAAGTAAAGGAAAATGATCCTTCCTAATGACAAAATTTAATTTTCTTTAATCTGAGCAGATTCTCCAACCTGTGACTTCTCTTGTTGATATTAATTCATTATGCTCATATGTCACTACAGTCACACCTTTCTTTGGAACACAGTGAATTGGAATTACAATTTTAAAATTTCTTTCTTCACAACTTCTTTTATCATAGGATTTAATCGCCTTAGAGGATCAGTTCTTGGTTTATGTTGATCTTCTAATAAAATTCTATACATACAAATTGAAGGATTGATTTCTTTAATATCAGCTAATGTCCATTCAAAAACTTTCTTATATCTTTTCAAAGTTTCTAACAACTATTGTTCTTTCTTATCAGTTAATTTTGAGGATATTATAACAGGTAATGTAGATAAATCTCCTACATATGCATACTTCAAATGCGTAGGAAGTGTTTTCAGTTCAAGTTCAGGAGGTCTCTCAACAGATGAAATAAAATTCTTGTTACTTTCTGTAGGATCTAACATTTCAAATTTTTCCTGAACATAATCTAAATCCTCTTTACTCACTTCCATAGATTCATCTTGAAATTTATCCTCATTTTGATATTTTATATATTCCTTTTCAAATTCTCTTTCAAAAGTCTTCTTAAAATATTCATGGCTTAAATACTTGTTAATATCCATTCTGAAGCATTCAATCTCTTGCTCTTTTGTAGGGTATCTCATTGATTTTACAATATTAAATGTAGCCTCTTGATCACTAACTCTCATAGTTAGTTCTCCTTTCTACACATCTATCAAAACTCTTCTAGTGGCTAGGAATGCTCTTCCTAAAATGATAGGAATTTCTTTATCTTTCTCTATATCTAATACAATAAAATCCACAGGAAAGTTAAATTAATCAACTTTTACTAAAAAACATCTTCTA
>NEWO01001013.1:25094-39670 GCA_003013225.1 Phalaenopsis aphrodite
TGACAAGCACACTCAATTCTCTCTTAGAAGTGTAATGAAGAAGAAATCTCTTGCCTTCCCTCTCCTCTTACAACCCTAGAAGAAAATCTCCTCTTCTTCTCTCCCTTCTTTTCACACCACCCCCACTTTCTTCTCCTTTTCATCCCCCCTCCAAACTCCTTCAAATCTACATCTTTTATTTTGGGCTGCCTCTTTTCAAAGGGAATTCAAAATTCCCTCCAAAAGTCAACTCTTTTAATTTCAAATGATGTGTCATTTGATCTAAGAGACATATCCCTTCATAAAAGAACCTTTCGAAATGTCTAGATACATTAAATTACTCCAACAGGTGTGTAGAACAAGTGTCCCTTTAATAATTCACGCAAAATCCATCTCAAACCGCCTTAATCAACAAAAATTCATCTTTGGTGCATCATGTGCCAAGCCTCTGTCAAATAGCGCATCATATGCCAGAATTCCAAAATTTGCTATTTTGGCTCCAAATTTTATCCGTTTTGTCATTTTTGCTCCAAATACCTAAAAATGATATACCTGTAACAAAAACATGAAAATACCATTCTTTAAAGTACAATATCACCAAAAATAAGTATATAATATGTACTTAAAATAGTATATTATTTTGGTGTATCACTTGCCCATAATCTAGTCATTAAGTCAAGCATTGTTCTTATTAAATCAACACATTGGATAATGCGGCCCGAGATTGAGATAAAGGTTATTGAAGAAACCAAGAAGCTGGACAAGGCTAGCATCATTAGGGAAGATGCTTAGGCTACATGGCTTGCAAAAATCATACCAATTCAAAAAAGAACGAACAGATATGAATTTGCATCGAATTTCAAGACAAGAATAAGTTCTACCCAAAAGAAGAATTTTCTTTGTCTATACCTGAATTGATGGTAGATGTCAACACTTCACATGAGATACTCTCCTTCAAGGATGGATTTATTGGTTACAATCAAATCTGAATGGTCCCAAAAGAAAAGTAGCATACAATGTTCCACATGCCCATAAGCATTTTCTGGAACAAAGTTATGCTCTTCAGCTTGAAAAATGTTAGGGCAACCTACCAACATGCCATGAAGCACATCTTCAATGATTTGTTGCATCACTAGGTTGAATGTTACAATGACGATATAATGGTCAAAATTTATTTTGAAGAAAACCATATTTCAAATCTAAGGACAGTTTTTGAACTTCTTAGAAAATACAATCTGATGATGAACCCGTTGAAGTGCACTTTTGGTACCTCTTTCGAAAATTTTTTGGGGTTCATAGTCCAACATAGGGGCATCGAGGTTGACCCTAGTAAGATTAAATCCATCGTAAAGATGGAGCCTCCTAAAAGTTTAATGCAATTGCGCTCTCTTCAAGGGAAGCAAGTGTTCATTAGGACGTTAATTTAAAATTTGTCTGGAGTTATAGACCTTTTTCAACACTAACCAAATAGAGAACTTATTTTCATTGGGACAAAGTTTCTTAGGACGTTTTGTTGATATCAAGCTACCTACTAAATCTGCTAGTTTTGGCTACTTTTTGTCTCAAGGAACCCCCCCATCCTATACATCGTCGATCATGAGGAGTTAGTAGAAGCCTATTTAGCCCAAGTAAATGAGAATGGGAAAGAGAACACTTTATACTATCTTAGTCAACATTTCAACCCTACTGAAATGAAGTATTCAGTAATTGAGAAACATTATTTGCAGTGATATTTCAGTTCAGCGGCTGAGACATTTCATGCTCTTGCATCACATCGATATGATCTCAAGGGTAAACCCCTTACAGTATTTGATGACTCGTCTGATTCGAGCTGAGAGATTAGCAAAATAGGACATGCTCTAATTACAATTTAACATATCATATGCCCCTAAGTGAGCTGTCAAAGGATAGGCTTTAGTTGATTTTCTAGAGGCTCATCCAATCTCAGCTCACTTGTCGCTCAATGATGACTTTCCTGATAAGCACCTGTTGTTCATCAATCCCCTCAAATGGGAGCTATATTTTGATAGGGAGTCTTTTTTTAAGGAAGGGCCATATGAATCCCTCCTAATGTTAAAGGTAGGCATTGACTTGATTTTCATTTCCTCTGAGGGTCGTTTTTTTCTCTATTCTCTTAACTTAATAGAGCCAAGTACAAATAATGAGGTGGAATACGAGAACTTGACTCTTGGATTGGAGTTAGTCATTCAAATTATATTAAAAAAATTAAGGTAAAGGACATTCACAGCTCATAATTAGGTAAGTGGTGGGAACCTGCAAAGTTCTAAAACTTGATCTCTTAGCATACCACAAGAGAGTGATGACATAGATGGAGCACATCCCCAAGGTTACATTGGTCAAGATACCTCATACCTTGAATGGAAATGCCAATGCTCTTGCTAGATTAACCAAACAACTATCAAGTCCTACTAGAGACCCCATGACAGTAATGATCCAGGATCAAAGGGTTCTCTAGCTGACCCAACCTGCACTTACACATATTTTAATCTCCTTAGTTATGCTAGAAAATATATCTTAATTTATATCTAGTGGCTAGTGTGAACACTTGCGATGATTTATAAATTATATAATAGATTTTCACACTAGAGATACAATGCAAGTATACGTATCATTTTAAGTAATATAGGATTTTTTTTAAATCTCAATATCGATCCCACGAGGAATGTGATAACTCTTAAAATTAACTTACATAAATTCTACTTAAATTTCCGTTTAAAAAGATTAAAGATTTAAAATGATATGCTTACCAAAAATTACTACTAAAAAAGCTTGAAAAGAAACTAACAACTAAATATAACAGCTTCACAAAATATAACAACAAGTTTGGATATTATTTAAAAGAACCTTTCCATTTGCAAAGAGATTTTAATTTATATGGGATTCAAATGATTTAAGAAAAAATCAAGGTGTTGTGACAAATAGAAGCATACCTTACTTTTTGCCCCCTCCCGGTGCTTGTAAAGAATATTAGTTAACTTGAGGTCGATTCCTTAACATCTTGAGTCCACATTAGTGCTATCTAGCCTCTCACCTCTAGATGCCCCTAGCCTATGCCATCGTAATGACTGAATCCCAGCATCACGGTACTAAACCTTATTCCAAACTGATAAGAATCCAGCCTGTCACTCTATATCTAACCAATTTTACTTCCATCAAAACTAATCTTCCTATTTATTTGCACTCCCTTTTAGGTGATGTCCATGGCTCTGCCTAGAATGAAGTGTGGTACCCACTAGTTAGGTGAAATCATATCCCTCCTAGGTCATTATCTTTCCCAACAGATTTTGACCACACAAGTGGCCAATTTGCAAAGTAAATAAATATTCAGTGAAAATACCTTCACAATTTTTAAAGTAAAAAATAATTTTTTAACTCATTCTCATCCCACAAGATTAAGTCCCATATACAAGAAGAAAGAAAGGGAACTACTCAAAATTCATGGAGATTAAAAACCAAAAAAGTTGCATTAAAATCCAAGTCTTACAACAAAAACTCAAAAACAAATACAAAGTACCGTATGTTTTCTCCCCAAACAAACTTTTGAAGTTTCCCCTAAGCAATCTCCAAACTTCTTCACACTAAAACACACTCACACTCACACCTGAACACAAAATATGAAAAATCTAACTCACTATTGCCGCCCAATTGAAGTTTTGAGACTCCAAAAGGCCTCTGAATTCGGCCAAATTCTTCTCATTAAATAGAAAAAAATAAGCAAGGGTTTCTTCAAACACCCCTCCAAATTTTGTTCAAATTTGATGTATCTTCTAGAAAGACATTTACTGGCACTATAACGCCCTTTTTTGCTCGACTGTGGTGTTATGACACTAAGAGGTGGCGCTATAGCGCCGCGCCATAGCACCACACAAAAATCATCATTTTTGCTCCATTTTTTCCTCATTTTCTCTAAATTTCCATCCATATACATGAAAGAAAAAACATGCAAAATATCTTCCTTTAAAACGCAATATCATCAAAAATGTATATACAAGACATATAAAACATGCACTAAAAATAGATTATTTTGTGGTGGATCAATTTCCCCAAACTTAATTGTTACTTGTCCTCAAGTAACTCTTTATACTATATATAAAATTTATAACATGTGGTAGCAAACTTAACTTAAAAAAATCTATAATTTTTGCTTTATAAAATGTTATAGAGAAACTTCAGAAAAAATTTTAACAACTCAGGTTAAAAACTAAAGTACAAGAACATTTAGCAGTCAAGTTTAAAAGTTATGATTTTCTATTTATTTTAAAAATAACCTCAATTAGTCATACTTAAGATATTTTGAAGAAATACCAGAAAAAGAATTGCATGATAACTTTATTAGTAAAAGTGCTAAACTTCCAAGTCAAGTTAGAAATGTAACTAAGTTTCTCTCCTTAAGATCCTTCAAGTAAAGTCAATTTTTTATTAGGAATCTCCCCAAGCTTCTCCTCACATATTTTTTCTTTTTTGTTTTCTTTTTCTTTTAGGATAATTTTCAATCATTTCTTTTTCTCTTTTTTTTCTATTTATTTTTATATGTCATGTGAGGATTACTAAGTCCGGATAGCCTTTAATGATTCTGAACTCCACTATCCTCCTCTTAAAGTTAAAAATATTTCACATTTCTTTACTTTAACAAATGTGTATTAGCTTTAAGGTTTCATAAACTCTCAATTCTTTCTTTTCAACTATAACTCTAAGATCCTTATTATTTTCAAAAATACAATTTTCCTTACTTTAATAGCAAACACATAACTTTAATCCCTTAATACTAAACATTTTAATTCTAGAATTAACATTTATTATTAAAAACTTTTACTTAGGGTTTCTATAACTTTAATAAAATTAAAAACATAATTTTCTAAAGTTAACTTTACATACCACTGGTTATGTTAAAATTAATTTTGGAAAATACAATTCCCGAGGACAAAATAAATTTTAGTTTAAAAAGAATATTCTCCCCTCCCCCAAGCTTAAATTTTTTAACTAATTTAAAGCCCGAAAGTTTATGAAGGAAGTGAAAATTTTATAAAATTTTAAAAACAGGGAAACTAAGGTAGGTACTAGTAGGAAAGACAAGTACTGAGAGTGATAAAGATAAGATGAACTTGCATAAAAACATAAAAGAAACACAACTCTAGCATTTAATTTGGAGCAGAAAATAAAAAGTAGAACTAACAGTTTAACTAAAATAAAAATTTAAAATAAATTAAATACAAGCACATTCCACATAAGTAAAACAAATTACCAACTTAAAATAGTCCAAATTTTCAAACATAACAAAGGAAAAGAAAGGAAACACAAACTAAACATCAATTTTCATCATGTCCAGCATCATCATCATCACCACCTTCTTCATCATCACCCAGAACTATGTTCTCATCCATCTCAAAAGGTCGGTATGGTGTGAAAGTAGGGCAAGCAGGAAATTCCACAGAATGGACACCTCCCATGTATCTCCTCATAGCTTCATTATAAGAAAAATAATATTCAATCTTCCTCATAATAATATCATCACTTGATACAAATGAGATTCAACACCTTTCACTTGATTATGTATATTTATGATATCTTCTTATAGAATCATCATTTTTCCATAAGAGAATGCAGAGAAATTGAATTAGAAGCAGATGGTCTAGGAGCAGAAGTAGAAGATATGTTAACTCTAGTCCTATGTCTAGTCTCAAAATGTCTCACATATTTTTTCCAAATTTGTTTTTCTAATGGGTTCATGAGATGGCAAAGTTTCTTGCCATGTCCCATACTTCACTCCAGAACCAGCACACAAACTAGTAATAAGGGAAGGGTAGCCTGAACCTCCTTTAGTTCCTCCTTTTAAAGAAACAAGCATGTTTGTATAAATGAGAAAGCTAATGTCAATAGGTTTCTTCATCTGAATACAATAATTTAATGTGGCTCTCTCCCGAGTTACCTCACTAAAATGGTTGGTAGGCAATACTCTTCTAGAGATAAAATAGTGCTAGGCTCGAGAATGAAAATTAAGTTCTGAAAAAGAAAAGTTCACTCATCGCTTATTCTTAACTTTCCAAACTCCATTTCCATCAAACAAAAATTTCATTATTGCATCTAATTCAACATCAGTGGGATGAAACTCAGAAAAGAAGCAGATAGGAACACTGTGCAGTTTGTATATGTGGTTAATCCTAACAGAACTGATATCCAAAGATTGCCCATGCACAAAAACCAAATTATTTGATTCATCTGGCAAGATGACATAGAATTTACGAACAACAGAAATCATAGAAATGACAGTGAAATAAAGAAAGTTTTCTCACTATCTCTTTGCAATCAAATATTCAATAGTACCACAAGGACATAGAAAACTCTGTTATGTAGTCAACTTCTTTGATTACAAATAAGCATATCTGTCACATGCCCTTGCACTGAAAAACTTATCAGAATCAAAAGTTGCCTTTTCCTTGCCTCTCTTCATTTTAGGAGCCATCTGTAATCTAAAAGTTTTTAAGATATATGCCAAAATCTCTATCTCAACTTCAAAGAGGCTCCTAAAAACTCAGTCCAAACATAAATAATCATTTAACCATGGATTTCACACTATTTTCATCAAATCTTCTAATTTTTGCTCTAATCCACCATGTGGGTGACATCCATTGTCAATTCAAAATATTTCAAAGCTACTGTGAAGATCCTACCTTAAGATGAAGAAATCTCAAGTTTGGAAGCCTATCTCCAGGCAAATCAAGCAAAAATTGAAGCCCTAGGGGAGCAAAGTGTAAAAAATGGAGGAAGGAGATGAACCAAGGGTAAAAATGGTGAAATCCGGGGTCTAGGTACTTAAAATGACTCAAGGGTTAGTTTAGTTCTATAGCATCAGGCAATGGCGCTATAGTGTCGTGCTTAGCCTAATGAACAACGCTATAACATCATTCATAGTCATCCAGATTTCGACAATATTTTATATTTTAAAAGAAAATAGAAAATCTAGGATCTATAAAGGCTTTTCTTCAAATTTAACGGCCACATTTATAGTTATTGAGTTCGTCGCCATTCTAAAATTTCAAATTCGCAAATCTAATTTGAATACATAAGGCCACTTTTTCAAAAACACAACAGAAGGTTTTCTTACATTAATAATAAGTTCAATACAACACAAAATAACACTAAGACATCACTTAGATGTTCATACAACACATACAATACAAACCACACTATGTTTTAAATGAATACTATTGACACACTGCACATAATTACACAACATTAAGAATGGAAATTTCAATATATAAAAACCCTTTAGGACCACAGATTAGTGATGATATTCTCCATTCCACTCACGAAACAATTTCTATCATAGCAATGGTAGAAAGGAGCATGACGAAATTCCTTAGCAAACTTATCGTTGATCCACTTGGTGTTCTACATAGTCACTTAACTATCTTGGAAGCACGCTAAACTATTGAATTGAAATTTTAACTGTCAATCCATATGCTCGTAATGGTGGGACAACTTTTCAACCCTTGAATGTAGAAGAGAAATCTCACCTTCAATCTTCTCAAGTTTTTTTCTTGAGGCGCTCCAAACTTTCTGTGAGACATCCATTGAAATATGTTTGAGCATCCTTATGTAGCAACTTCTTCTCTTCAAATCTCCCATTTCCATTGCTCTCCATGATCTTTCAAATGAAATTTCCACTCTCAAATCTCTTTAGAATACCTAGTAATTTCATAGGGATACTTTGAATCCTTTCCTAGGTTTTTTTATAAAGAGGAACATAAAGAGAAACTGAATTTTTGGCGGTTTTTGAGATTTATTCAAACTGTGGCGCTATAGCATCAAACCAACATTCTCAAATCTCAAATTTATCTCTTTCACTCTTCAAGTCCTTTAATATAATAAAGTTTTGTGCCAACCAAATTGTATAAGACTCACAATCACTATATGAAACTCATCATAACAACAATTCAAATCCAAATCACACCGATAACTATGGGTTGTCCCCCACAAAGCACTTCGTTTAATGTTGTTAGCTTGACATAACCATTGTTTTACATAGGTGTGACCCAACATTAAGATTTCCTCAAATACAGGACTCTCTACTCATGTAAGCTTTTAATCTATGTCCATTTACCATAATCACTCTCCCAGTTTTTGGATCTTCAATATCAACTGCTCCATATGGATATATTTTTATCACAATAAATGGTCTTGACCACCTAGATTTAATTTTTCCTAGAAATAATGTCAATCGCAAACTATAAAGCAATACTTCTTGCCCATGCTCAAAATGCTTTTTCAAAATCTTTTGATCATGCCTAATTTTTGTTTTTATAAATTTTGGCATTCTCATAAGCTTCATTTTTCAATTCATCAATCTCACCTAACTATAGTAATCTCTTATCCCTAGCATCTTTCAAATTATAATCAAACGCTTTAATTTCTCGGTAGGCTTTATGTTCCACCTCAATTGGCAAGTGACATGTTTTTCCATAAATGAGCTTATATGGTGTCATTCCTATAGGTGTTTTATAAGCAGTCCTATAGGCTCATAAAGCATTATCAATTCTAGCAGACCAATCAGTTGTTTTAGGATTTACCATTTTTTCTAATATTCTTTTAATTTCTTGATTGGATACTTCTGCTAAACCACTGGTCCGAGGATGATAAGCTATGGCAATTTTATGTTTAATCTCAATTTTTGAGTTAATATTTCTATCATTCTATTTATGAAATTACTTCCCCCATTTGTAATGATAACTCGTGGCATTCCAAATCTTGTGAAAAGATACTTTCTTAAAAATCTTGATACACTTTTAGCATCACAACGAAGTAAAGCAACTGCTTCAATCCACTTAAAAACATAATCCACAACTATTAAAATATATATTTTTCCAAAAGATGGTAGAAATGGTCCCATGAAATCTAATCCCCAAACATCAAAGATTTCAACCTCAAGAGTAAAATTCAGGGGCAATTCATCTCTTCTATAAATATTATCTACTCTCTGACATCGATAACACATTTTTATATAATTACTCACATCCTTAAATAAAGTAGGCCATTAAAATCCAGATTGTAAAATCTTAAATTTAGTTTTATCTACTCTAAAATGACCTCTAAAATATGAGTTATGATATTTTTTAATAATTTCTTGAGTTTCTTCTAATGGTACACATCTTCGAATGATTAATTCCTTGCATTGTTTATATAAATAAGGACCATCCCATAAGTAAGATTTTGAATCTTAAATTAACTTCTTAATTTGATGGTTATCTAATTCGTAGGGTAAAATATTACTAATCAAGTATTTCACTATACCAGCATACCACGAAATTTGTCATTCATTAATCCCATATAATTGTTCATAAAAAATTCTCATTAATTCCATCATTTAAATCTCTCTCATTTTCCTTTTCAAGCCTTAATAGATGATCAGTTATTTGATTACAGTGCCCTCCCTATCCACAACTTGAAAATCAATGTCTTGCATTAGAAGAACCCATCTAATTAATTGTGGTTTTGCATCCTTCTTCATCATTAAATACTTAATAACAAAATAATCAGTATGCACAATACATTTATTTCCAATAAGATAAGATCTGAATTTAGCAAAAGCAAGCACTATAGCTAATAATTCCTTTTTGAGTTGTAGAATAATTAATTTAAGTCTCATTAAGGGTTTTACTAGCATAGTATATTACCTTGAACATTTTGTCATATCTTTGTCCTAAAACAGCCCCTATAGCATAATCACTAGTATCACACATTAATTCAAAAGATTTTGTCCAATCAGGTGAACAATAATAGGTTCAGAAATTAATTTCTCTTTTAATAAATTAAAGGCATTTAGGCACTCTCCATTAAAATCAAAGTTGGCATCTTTTCCTAAAATTCAGCATAAATTCTTGGAAATTTTTTAAAAATCTTTAATATAACATCTGTAGAAACCATAATGTTCTAAAAAACTTCTTATTCCCTTAACACTCATAGGTGGTGGCAATTTTGGCAATAACTTGAATTTTTCTTAGATCAACTTCCATGTCTTTTCAGAAATTTTATGTCCTAACATGATTCCTTCTGCAACCATAAATTGGAATTTTTTTCTAATTGAGAAGAAAGTTTGTTTCTTCACAACGCTTCAGAACTCCTACTAAATTATTTAAACATAAATTTAAAGAAGACCCAAAGACTGAGAAATCATCCATAAAAATTTTAATTCCTTTCTTAATTGAATCCTAGAAAGTTGACATCATACATCTCTGAAATTTTGCAGGGGCATTACATAATCCAAATGACATTCTTCTAAAAGTAAAAGTTTCATAAGGACTAGTAAGTTGTTTTCTCCTGATTCTCATGAGCAATAGGTATTTGGTGGTATCTCGAATATCCATCCAAAAAGAAAAAATAATGGTGTTCTGCTAGTCTATACAACATTTGATCTAGAAAAAGTAAAGGAAAATGGTCTTTTCTAGTGGAGGCATTTAATTTTCTACAATCAATGCAAATTCTCCATCCAGTAACTTGCCTTGTCCGAATTAATTCATTCATTTCATTTTCAACCACAGTCACTCATCCTTTCTTAAAAACACAATGAAATGGACTAACTCAAGAACTATTTGAAATTAAATAAATAATCCAGCATCCAACCACTTTAAAATTTCTTTCTTAAGAACAACTTTCAATATAGGATTTAATCTCTTTTGTGGATCAGCCCCCTAAGCTTATGATTATCTTCCATGACAATTTGATGCATATAGATTGAAGGACTATTCTTTTAATATCACCTAAAGTCCATCCAAAGGCTTTTTTATGATTCTTTAATGTTTCTAATAACTTTCCTTCTTGTTCATCAGTCAAATATAAGGATATATAAAAGGTAATGTAGATGAGTTCCCAAAAATGCATACATTAAATGAGTAGGTAAGACTTTCATCTCAAGTTTAGAAGGTTTTCAACAGATGGAATCATAGGTATATTATTTTCAGTAGTATCTAAAATTTGATATTCTTCCTGAACATAATTTAAATCCTCGGTAATCATCTCATTTGATATATCTTCATATTCTCTTTTAGTCTATGCTTCTTGTTCTTCTTCTAAAATGACTTCATCTTTTTGATCCAATATGACTTCACATCTATTTTAAAAATTATTAATAATCATATCATCAATAATATCCATTATATAACATTTTCTATCAAGATACTTCATTATTTTAAGCACATTAAATGTAACTTCCTGATCATTCACTCTCATTGCAAATTCTTTTTTTTTTTGCACATCTATCATGACTCGTCCAGTAGCAAGGAGAAATCTCCCTAAAATAACAGGAATTTCTTTATCTTCTTACATATCTAATACAATAAAATCAATATGGAAGATAAATTTCTTCACTTTAACTAGTGCATCTTCTATAACCCCTTTATGATATGTGATAGATTGATCAGCTAATTGAAGGGTTACAGTAGTGGGAGAAATATCTCCTAAACTTAACCTTTTAAATATAGATAGTGGCATAAGGTTAATGCTCGCTCTCAAATCACATAAAGCTTACAAAATTTCTCTCCAAATGCACATGGTATGCTAAAGCTACCAGGTTCTTGAAGTTTTTAGGAAGCTTTTTCAGAATTATTGTATTACATTCTTCACTAAATGCAATAGTCTCATGATCTACAAAGTTCTTCCTTTTGTTTAAAACTTCTTTCATAAACTTGGCATAACTTGGCATATGTTCCAAAGCCTCAGCAAAAGGGATGTTAATTTTAAGCTTCTTGAATATTTTAAAAAATTTTGAAAACAGTTGATCCAATTTTTATTGTTTAAGTCTTTGAGGAAAAGGTAGTGGTGGTTTTTCAAAATTATTCTTAGTTGGAGAGTTAGATGTTTCTAATTCCTTAGAAATAATTTCTTCAGGTCTCACAATTTCTTCAACTTCTCTCTCAACTTGAATTTCTTTCTAAACTCCAACATTTAACTTCTTTCCACTCCTTAGTTAGACAGCTTTAACTTACTCTAGCTCTTTAATTTTTTCTTTAGGATTAATCCCTACATTACTAAGAAGTGTACCTTGAGGCCTATTGCTAAGTGCGTTAACATTTCAACGCTCATAGCCCTTTCATAACATATGTTTCTCAACACATTTTAACATTTCAATTGGCTAGATCGAAGTTCAAATCATCACAAATTTTTTACATATAAAATCGTATAAAATAAAATCAATTCTTCATAAAACCATATCTCAAAGCAGGAAGAAGGATAAAGAAGACTACTTAGAATTCATGAGCAGGATATGATAAAACACCGATTTCATATATAAAAATAAGTTTACAAAATAAAGAAATAAAAAAACACAGCTTATCTCACAATCCTTCCCAAGCAAATCCCTAAAACGTCTCTTCAAGCACTTTCCCTCTTTAGAAACACTCTCAATTCTCTCTTAGAAGTGTAATGATAAAGAAATCTCTCGTCATCCCTCTCCTCTTACAATCCTTGAAGAAAATCTCAATGCCCTTGACTTTCTCTCTTTCTCTCTCTCTTGCCTTCTTCTAACTCTCTCCCTCATGCCTCTCTTCAGCCCTCCTTTACTCCACACACATGCCCTAGACTTCCCTCACCTTTATTAAATACTGCCTCGCTCTAAAAGAATTCAAAATTCCCTCTAAAATTCTATCCAAAAATCAACTCTCTTGAATTCAAAAGACATATCTACTGATCTAAGAGACATTTCCCTTCATAAAAGAACCTCTCAAAGTGTCTACATACATTGAATCACTCCATGGGGTGTTTAGAACAAGTGTCCCTATCAAAATTTGCACAAAATTTATCCTGAACCGCCTTAATCTGCATAAATTCGTATCTGGCACTTCAGACGCAATTTTGGCAGCAGCATCTATAATAAATCTAAGGGATCCTACTAAACCATTATAAAAAGTTTGAATGCTTAACCAGTCTGATAAAGCATGATGTTGACACTTTCTAAGGAGTTTCTTAAATCTTTCTGAAGCTTCATTTATAGACTCTCCTTCAAACCGAGTAAAAGAAGTAATATCATTTCTAAGCATCACAGTTTTTAAAGGTTGAAAATATTTAGCCAAAAAATTTGGAGCTAAATCTCCCCAAGTTCTAATAGATCCAGGTGCTAAAAAATTTAACAACATCTTAGCTTTATTCCTTAATGATAAAGGAAAAAGTCTAAGACTCATGGCATTATTTGATATGTTAACATATTTAAATGTAGCAAATAGTTCCAAAAAACTAGTAAAATTTAAATTAGGATTCTCAATTGGTGTTCCTCCAAATTGACTATTTTGTACCATTTGATTCAAATAATTTGAATGCTTAAATGAATTTTATCTACTGTAGGGTTCACATAATTTATTAAAGGTTTTTTTATAAATTATGATGTTCATTTTGAGCTGTTTGAATTTCAATATTGTTTTACGAAGTGTTTGTCATCTCTTAAGAATTGTGAAGTCTTCCCTTTTTTTAAACCAATTTAGAATCGTAAGGCACTAAATTTTTTGATCCAGAACTACACATAAACAATGTAAAAATTGTAGAAAATAAAATAGCACACCAAAAATGAAAATATTTTTTTTGTTTTCAGTTTTTTTTAATTTTTTTTGTCAAAACTTTTAATTTTAAAAACTACAATTCAAATAAAATTGCAAGTTAAAATGTTTTATCGTAGTCCCCGGCAACGGCGCCAAATACATGACCCAACCCTCACTTAAGCATATTTTGAACCTCCTTAATTATGGCAGAAAATATATCTCAATTTAGATCTAGTGGCGAGTGTGAACACTTGCAATGACTTATAAATTATATAATAGATTTTTACACTAAGGGTATTAAGCAAGTTTACGTATCATTTTAAGTAATATAGGATTTTCTTAAAAACCCCAGTATTGATCCCAAGAGGAATGCGGTAACTCTTAAAATTAACTTAGAGAAATTCTACTTAAATTTTCATTTAAAAAGATTAAACGTTTGAAATGACATACTTATCAAAAAATTACTACTAAAAGAGCTTAAAAAAAAATTAACAACTAAATTTAACAGCTTAACAAGATATAACAACAAGTTTGGATATTTTGGAAAAGAACATCTCCTCTTACAAGGAGATTTTAATCTAAGTAAGATTCAAATGTTTTAAGTCAAAATTAAGGTATTGTGACAAATAGAAGCATACCTTATTCTTTACCCACTCCTGGTGCCTGCAAAGAATATTAGCTTACTTAAGGCTGATTCTTTAACATCTCGAGTCCACATCAGTGCTAGCTGGCCTCTCACTTCTAGATGCCTCTAGCCTATGCCATTGTAATGACCAAATCCCAACATCAAGATACTAAACCTTAAGCCAAATTGATAAGAATCTAGCCTGTCACTCTAGATCTAACCAATTTTACACCCATCAAAATTAATCTTCCTATTTATTCGCACTCCCACCTTAGGTGATCGCCATGGCTCTGCCTAGAATGAAGTGTGGTATCCACTAGCTGGGTGAAATCATATCCCTCCTAGGTCATTATATTTCTTAACAGATTTTAACCTCAGAAGTGGCCAGTTTGCAAAGTAAATGAAGATTTGGTGAAAATACCATCACAATT
>NEWO01001013.1:58764-130459 GCA_003013225.1 Phalaenopsis aphrodite
AAGTACATTAGCAAGTGATGTAATAAAATTAGATCATCTATAATATAAATAACACTATGATATTTGAACTTAAACTTAAAATCCTCAACTAGTATTAACCTAAAAAAAAATAACATCATTCACTAGCAACGATGCCAAAAAACTTAATTCACTATAAAGTGGCACTAGGGAAATTTTCACTAATGTGGCCTTTTGTGTGTCTTAGATCTAAAAATAAGGTTTGGTCACCATGGTGCTGCTTTTTGAGTGTTGAAGCACTCCTGGAAGTGGTGTTAGGGTGCTTGGTTTAGGCACCATGGTGTCCTTTTCTCGACATTATGACTCCAAAAAACCCCCCTTGGATGCTAGGGCGTTGCCTCTATGAACCTGCGATAGTACCGGCATGACTTTGAGGTGTTATGAACTATGTGCTGGCTTGCTAGGTCAAAAAACTATAATTTCCCTTGAAAAGATATCTTTTACAAGTATAATTTACACACATACAACATATATTATATAAAATATAGAAATGACACAAAAAAAATTAAGAAAAACATCATTTCACTACCGACATTTCACACTTATAAATGTAAAGCATAAACTAAATACTCTAATAGGTGTTAGGTAAAAGTGAAGCCAACTACATTCAAAGCAATTTTGACTAAAAATTTTCTAATATAAATAATAATTTATGAACAATAAAAAACTTTATGCAAAAAACTGATAAATTGTAGATATTTATTAATGTTTAGGATATAACTCTTTATTTCATACATGTACATCAATTAATGTTTATATGGACTGGAATATTAAAAGTTTCATAATTTTAAAACAAGAATAATTATTTTATATTGTTTTAGGGTTAAAAAATTTTATTGTTGTTTATTGAGTAAATGAGGTTTATAAGACTTAACTGTTATTCCACAATTCATTTCATTAAAATTATTTCTAATGAATATTTATTATTAAATTTTGCAGGTCAGATATTCTCCAGAAAAGAGCTCAAGTAGCTCATCGGTGTCAAAGGGAATTATTGATCATAAAATTTATTGTCGACGCAATTCATTATGTGTGGCATTCACTTGTTATCAAGGTGAGAATTGTAGAGCAAGATTCTATTAATATCCTAATAATCAAATAGAGGGGGATTGCCATTTGAAATTGAAAAAAGTTGTTAATTTTGATCACACTATTAGATTAAAGATGACAAGAATTAACATTGTAAATTTTGAGGTCATAAAATTC
Source organism: Phalaenopsis aphrodite (assembly GCA_003013225.1). Classification (NCBI taxonomy): domain Eukaryota; kingdom Viridiplantae; phylum Streptophyta; class Magnoliopsida; order Asparagales; family Orchidaceae; genus Phalaenopsis; species Phalaenopsis aphrodite. The sequence continues at coordinate 59,989 of NEWO01001013.1, forward strand.
CTACTTATATTTGTATTAACAATTCTTGGAGTTATTATAGTTGTGACCTTCTTTTCTTAATCGACTTCTGTTCTGATATATTTGCTAAGGTTCTTTTGAATTGATGTCAAGGACAAATGTTGTGGTTGCACTCTCGACCATGTTATTGTTATAGTTTTGTATCAAATTTTGATTATAATTTATCTATAAAGTATTCATCTTATTCAAAAAATTATGTTTGGTTAATTTACCTATGAAATTGAGGAGCCTTTTTGCAAAGGCTCCATACGAATTGAGACAATTTAATTCAATTTATAATGAAAAAAAAAAACTAAAGGCAAAAAAATTAGCAACTATTTGATGTTAAAAAGACCTAAAGTCTATTATACATATTTCGGAAATCTATCACACTAAAATGGTGAAACTGGCGTGCATCCCTTTAATCAAAGCTTCATTACAAAATGATAATCTTCAGAAATCCTAATGTTCTTATTAAGCGTTTGAGTCGGTGGTGTGGTGACAGTGTGGTACTGCACTACAATTTTTCCTGTTTGATAAAATTGCATTTTGCCTTCATTCTCAAAAAGCTGCAGCTGAAAACTGTGTTTTTCCACCAAACCTGATTACCTGCGGTGGCTACCAAAGAGCTGCGGTTTGACTTTTCAAAATAAAAAATTTGTAATTTCCACCATAGCTTGTTGAACAGTAACTTTTTTTTTAACACTTCACAATTATTTCTTCAAACAGTTGCAGCTGCTCTAAACAAACCCTTAATCCTGATGTTTACCCAGAAGGTAATTTTAGAAGAGCAAACACAATAGCAAGTTTCACAGCGTGACATTGTAGCGCGCTCTCTCTCTCTCTCTCTCTCTCTCTATCTCTCTCTCTCTCTCTCTCATGCTCATCCACTTGCATAAGAACATTGTTTGTATTTGTAGCATAACCTTCTTCTTTATTCTTGTCATTTATGTATTCTAACATATGTTATATTTATTTTATAGAAGATTTGCATACGTACCACTCAATTCTTATGTATTTACTTATATAATGCCTAAAGTTCAATTTTTACAAATACATCATCTTACCTATGGATGAAAAGCTATATTTCACTTTTAAAAAAATTGAAATAGGGGTATTTTTTATATGATATGAAACTTCAAGGTGGAATAATTATATAAATAAAGTTTAGGTGTTATACATTTGAATAAATAAGAATTAGTGGTATGCATGTAAATGCTCCTTCATGTTCATTTGCAAAAAACAAGTGAATAGATTTTTCAACCTCCACCCAACCGAAAGCATGGTCCCTTTTTAAACCCCTTTCTCTCATCAACGTCCTCATCCATGCAACATTTGTCCATTTGCTGGTAGATGCATGGATGTTGTACTACAACATGTGAGGCATTTAATCTATGTGGGTCAAGCTCAAACAAACATTCAGCAGCAAGCTACCTTAATCCACATTCTTATGCATTATACACACTCCTAGCAAAGCTCCCAAAATAACAAAAGTGGGCTTAGGAGAGATTTCATCTTTGAACTTCCGTGCTTATTCAGGAAGGCCTACAGTCCAAGTAGATCAACAACTGCCACCTTATGCTCAATTTCAAGCACCACCTTATATTCCTTCAACAAATTGAGCTATTACTCCCATTCTTTGAGCAAACAAACATGATTATATGCATTAAAAATACAAATAAAAGTTTAAATATTCATCTAGATGGCCTTAAAATCAAAATCAATGATTGCTTATATCTTGCCAACTTGTATATATGTATTTTTTTCTCACCTATAAGGGTATCCAATGGTTACATATACAAATAAATGCACAAAATAAAGCTTTGGCCTAGCATCATTAGTTTCTTAAGATTTATAATAAGTTTCTCAATCTTTCTATTTAAATATAGGTATTTATATTAGTGCTTAAATACCATCTACCACACATTTCATTATTGATGAAAGACATGGGATTAAATTTAGTAGATCTTTCTACAACTTATTTTTTAGGATTGCACAGATTTAATCCTTTAAGGTTTATTGTTTCCATAAAATGAGTCACCTGCCAAATACTCCCAGCTAAATACATTGGACATAAGCACTGTAATAATAAATGGATTTAGCTAAATGTATGCTTCAATAAAATGATAGATTTGAATCATAGACTTGCTTCCATAGAATGAATCTCCTTCTTGAAGGGCTCAAACATTGTGCAATATAATAATAAATGTTTGCATAATTAAAATACAAACAAGAGTAGTCCATAAAAGAGAATTTTTTTCTTTAGCACACATGCATTATTGAAATGCTTCTTAAAATCCAATAATAATACTGGACTTGGGACATTATAAAAAATTGTACAAGCAGAAGGAAGGATTTAGTTTGGATTCATCATGACGTCGTTGGATTATTTGTGGTAGCATCATGACTGTGAAGCTAAATTCGAGTTACTAGTTCAATTGGCCAACCTTAGAATATGCACTTCACAACAATAGAATTTCCATTGATCAGCTTTTCTGATCGAGCCAAGGTGTTGTTGGATAGGCGAAATTGTTTGTTGAGCGATTGAACTTTAAGGTATGGTGCCAAAGATCATCCCAATTCTACCTTCGACACTATGACTAACAAAATAATTTGTAAGGCTTGGCATGCCATTTAGGTCATGAATTCCGGTAGTTGCTATAAGCTTTCTCAAAGGTTGGATGGTCATCTTTAATACAATCTAACTCGAGTAACAATGTAGTTCACATGTAAAAAGTATACTAACGAGTAAATTTGTTAGATTCTACTAGCGTGAAAAACGACAAGCATAGTAATTCATAGTTAGTTTTTGAGCTTCAAAATATTATAAGTAAAGAAGTTACGAGGAATTTCCCCAGAGCTCTATTGAGAATGCTAAAAGAATATAAACATAAGCTTAAGGTTATAACCTCAGTAAATCATTTTTGATGAAACAATAATTTGGATTTAGCTTTTTTAATTGATAATTTTAATGAATTCATACATCCTTTTATCGTTGCATTCAAGAAAATGCAATTGATCATTATTGTTAACCATAGTCATAACTAACATTAAACAAGTTATCAATGGTGTTAGTGGAAGCATATATGTGATTTTTTAAACATGTTAGATGGTACATTTTCAATAGTGCACTTATAACATAACATTCAATTTTCCATAATGTTTTATGCTATTCGTCCTCCTTTGCTTTCAGCTGCGCACAAGCTTTTATCAAAAACTAAAATTGAAAACAACAAAACCGAATCCTATTTAACTGGCAAAGCATCTTTCAATTTATGTGTCAAATCTTTGATACAAAGGCTTTTTCAAATTCTTTCTACTTAAATATTTTTTCTTCTTCTTCAATTTGTACCACATAAAGTGAACTCTATTCCTACATGCGAGGAAATATGACAACTTCACGAATGGTTTATCCAAAGCTAATTATAATAAAACTTTTAATGGGAAATTACAAACATAGCACCCAATTCATATGAATTTACTTGTCCCACACCTAAAGTTTTATTTTTTAACACATATAGTTGTTCACTTATAGATAAAAGTTTCATTTTTACACGTATAGTTGTTCATTTATGGATAAAAAGATGGATTTGTGTTTTAAAAGATGATAATGAGTGCTAATTTTCATATGATGTTTGTAATTATGTAAGCTTTGATGTGAGATACGTAAATATGAAAGTTTTGAGTGCTATGCGTGTAAGAGCCCTTAAATTAGTTCCTCAAAGGAAAACTTTAAGCCCATTGAAGATACAGGGACTATAAAAATTCTGTGGCATAGGATAAGAGGAGGTGGAAACATGGACGAGGTGGAAATTGAAATGTGGACTGTAAATTGATGTAGCGAAAAACTCTTTGTTTACAAATAACTCATGCTTGACTTCTTAAATAGCTCGTAATCGATTCATCAGTTAAGTAAGCGGGCCAAACTCGAATAATATTTTTGTGCTCGATTTATAAACGAGTTGAAGCAAATCAAAGTTTGTTTGATCGTGTTCCATTCATTTTGGCTGGAAATAATTATATAATAATATTTATTTATATTATTTTCATATTAACTCTTTAAATTGTATTTAAAAATAATGCAGATAAGAGATTTGTGTGGTAGAAACGTAAAATGTAAAATTTAGGTGTAAGATATTTTTATACATAGACACTAGCTGGTACGCAATTACAGTTTAGTTTCACATTGCCGGGACAAGTTTTCTTAGTGTCTTAAAGGTGCTTAAATGCATGGAGTTTCTTCTTTTGAGCACTATAGCTATGTAACCCACTTGAAGGTTCTAATTATTAAACTTCAATACGAGCATAATTCAAACATTCGAGCTTAAATTAAACTAAACACAAATAAACTCTTCACAAATCAAATACGAACAAATAAAACTTTAACGAGCCGAATGGTCAAGTTGAACACATTTAGACCCCCACACATAACAACGAGAAACATTTTCATAGTGGTTGAAAATGAGTACATGTTATAAATTTGGCAGGATGAGGGTTTTGCATGTTCAGGATGAAGGACATAGGGTCTATTTAGGACAATTGCAATTATTCAAAGAAACACCTATGAAGCTGCTGTAGAAGAAACTGTTTTTAAAATAACTGTGTTCACAGTCACCACAATTGACAATTCATATTGAAAGAATATCTTTTTACCACAAAAAAATTTTAAAAAAACCAAGAAAATAATTCCTCAAACAGAATTGTTACTACAGTCTAAGAGACAAAACAGGTAAAAAACTATCTCAAACATAACCTTAAAATTTGATGGAGTCAACTATGAAACAGTTTTTGGTGGCAAAATGGTAAATATTAAATTTTGGTATTAGATAAATAAATAACTTATTTTTTTGTGTAAGAAAATTTCACTGAATATTATTAAAATTTACAGTTTCGGGACCGCAAGCCGTTTCATATAATGCTAACCTTTATTACTGGCGAGGGACGGGGAACAGATATAAAATATCTAAGGGCACGATAAATCGCGTAAAAGGGTAGAGGGTCAAACTGCGAACAAACCTCTTCCTGCGGCCGCTCTTCTTACTCCTAGGTTTTCTTCTTCTTTCTTCTACACAAGAATCCCGGCTTCTACTGCTTTTATAGGAAGCCCAAGGCCATGGCGGCGGAGTCTTCAAGATCGAGCCCATCGGCTGACTCCTACATCGGAAGTCTCATTACCCTCACGTCTAAGAGCGAGATTAGATACGAGGGTATCCTGTACAACATCAATACCGAAGAATCCAGTATCGGATTGCGTAACGGTAAACCCTAATCGCATTTACTCTTTATTTTCTGAATAAAATTTCTATCTATTTTGTTCTTCTCTTTACCATTCGGATATCAGAAAGTCGAGATTTTCGTGGAGGTTTTGCATCTTTTTGTCAAATTTATTGGATAAGGACCTTGCAAGGTGGAGTTTTTGTTTGTAGTTGTTTTTTGAATGGATGATAGGAGTCACACGGTGTATAACATTTCTTTTCTTTCGTTTTTTATTTTTTCTTTTAATTTTATATTATCTTGGTAAATTTTCTTCTTACTATATTACTGGGAGTTCAAACATGAAAAAACAGTTTTGGAAGGAGATAAGAAATTATTGAAGTCCTTTTTTTTTGATTTTTAGAATTCATCAAATGTTTCCTCATTTTTAATCAGAGTTGAAAGGGGAAATAAATATATAGTTAGCGGATTGCTTTTAAAGATGTGTGGAATAGCATCAATGTACGTGTTATCAATCGAATAATTTAACTCAATCCCAGAAAGTATTCGTCGATATATTGTTTGTTGACATTGTTGTTCTTTTGACATATATGGTCCTATGTAGAAATCGGGGTAAAGTATTAACTTGTTGCTTCCTAAACATAAGGCTAGTTCGGGGATTAAGAAAGGTTTACTTATCTAGTTTCCTTTTTCTTCCTCTTGTGAATTTAAATTGGAAAACATACTTGGGGCTGTCAAGGAAAACATTCATTTATATTCCTTTTTTTATTGTTCATCTTATGCTCCCATTCAAGAGCAAGTGAATACTTACTCTTAAATTCCATTCCATTTTCTCTAATTTTAACTCCCGGTCAAAGTGAAGCTATTGATAGGATTTTAGGCAACACTTATATTACACTTATATATTTTTTCTTTTGGAGCAGTGTTTGTGGTTAGATTGCCTCCATTGTGACCTTCAAGTCTTCAAGTCATGGGTCTGAATCTTACAAAGAGCCCTCTTTATACTATACAATTATGGTTTAGTGCAATGATCATCCTCCGGATGTTGCATTGGAGTCAGTCTTTTCTCTTGGACTTCTTTTTATAACTATATTGGAGAATTGTACAAAATTTTATTTGGTTCTTTTTTTTTTTAATCACAGAGCAATGCTCTTCTTTATTTCTGCTTTTTGGTCATTTACCTGTATATTTCTAAGAATTAGGCACCTTTTGTCATAGATCTAGAAACTTTTAAATGATTTTCAAACCAAAGAAGCATTATTGAATGTAGAAATTTCATCTTTGTTTCTATTTTTTTTATAAATAATTTGCTTATCTATTCTGGATATTTTGTCCATTTAGCTAGTGATGCATGAACTTTGTTTGGCTTTCAGTCACCTTAATGTTTTAATAAACTTTAGTTAAGCTATTATCTTCAGCTGCTAGTACATTTTTACCATATCTTGACCCACCAATGAGCCGCTTGCTTATTTTTACATCCATCTAGAAAAAAAGATGATATTATCTTTTGTTATAATTTTTATCGATGCCTGGTTGTTATTTGAAGACAAGGGTAGCATAGAGAAACTATTTTTATGATTTAGGAATCATAATTGAGTTTTCCAAGTGATATTATTATTTTTATTTTGATACTTAACATATACTTGTTATTTTGGACATCCAATAATAAGGCAGTTGAAGTGTATGCCTTTGAAGCCATCAATTGTAGGTGCTTTGATCCAGGAGGAACTTATTGAAAGATTAAATTTCAGATTAGTGTAGGATAGAAAGTTGTAATCATTCAATGTTAGTAGTAAAAGATAGTTCATCAGTCAAACATTTGATGGTCAAGACTGGGAGGAAGGAAATCTGGATTGTTGGACGGCGATAAGGGTTATATCTTTTTTTTTAATTGAGTTATCTTCTTTTGCGGAGCTAGGATAAGATTTTTGCTTATTTGATGAGTTAATTTAGGAAAAGATAGTGCCACATTTAATTTAATTTTTGTTATTCTTTCTTATAAATAGGCTATTTATTATCGCAAAAAATAATTTTGACTCTCAAATGATTTTCTCATTTTTTGCTCGACCACTAAAGCAATTGTGTGGGTGCTAAGTGATGCGGATGTTGAAACAAACTGCGATAACTATAGCAGTCATGAGTACTATAACAAATGTGTATTCTGTAGTAAATTATAGTTACTCTATCAAACAAATAGCATAAAACAATAATTATATAGGAGTTTCTCACAACAAGAAAACTTCTTCAATTTTCTGATTGTGTGCTATTTTCATCACGTTAAAAGGATTGCATTGAATCAACCTTTGTCATAGAAGGTTTTATATTAACTTCAGAAAATCCCATGCAAATTTTTTTTTGCTCATAATTTGTTATAGGAGATTTAGTACCAACTTGTAAGAAAAATTATTTCTATGGTTAAATTAAGAACCTAGGGCTATGACCATGAGGAAATATTGCTAACAATTGAAATTCTATTCAACATGAAAAAGAAAAAATGGCCAAGCAATGGATGATTAGAAGGCCACAATGAAGGAGCAAATGACCATAATAGTGAATGCTAAAGAAATCTCATCTTTAGAATTAATAGGATTCTTTGTGTTCCTAAGGAAAATTTATCTTTAGACTCCAATTAGTAAACATATCGTTCATGTTGCAATTTATATATATATATATTTTGTCTTGGAACAATCCGACCTTCCCTAGCTTTATAGACCACAGATTCTTCGTAAGCCCAGTGGAAATTATATTAAACTCTTTATTTGAGGTTTGCGCATTGAAACTTTGGTTGTTTTCTTCTTGGGCCCTGCTGAAGCCCAATTAAGTAAATAAAATGCTGCAATTTTTCTAAAAATTAGAGCTTATAATAATATCAATGATTTACTTCATTAGTTTATCATTCTAAACTCAATTTCAAATAGCCATTCTCAACTAGTATTATATATTTCATTATAACTAGTGCGACTGACAACCTCTTTGATATCTTGGCATTCCTCACTGAAGAATTTGATATGTCCTTATTTTGTAATGGTTATGCTGATTTCTTTCATATATTGAAGATACTACCATATTTGGCTAATATTTTTTTAGTGTCCAAGTTCTTTTTCAAGCTTGTTGACGTCTGTTTTTCCACCCACTGAGGTCCTTGAAATTTAAGTGCTTTTAAGCCAATAATGTGATGCCAATCCCCTCTTTTAGAAAACTAATGATCAGGCTCTAAAACATTAACGTAGGACTCTTGCTTCAACATTAATTTCAATAACGCTTAGTGGATCTAACCATGACAAGCTATCTTTGTGTGAAAGTATGCCGGTCAAAATTTACTATACACATCATTAGCTATATTGTATTGAAAAGGTGGAAGTTAATATGAACAGTTATTACTTCAATCAAGTAATATTATAATTTGATTATGAATTGTACAACTAAGATGTAGAACTTGTGAATTTTGAATGCAAGTCATTTGAATAGTGTTGGCCTGAATAATGGTTATTATTAATAACTTTTATAATTTATATTTTATGCATAGCTGATCTTGCTTTCATGATCATGTAATAAAAAGGAGAATTAAAATATGTTGTCGTATTGAGTTTTTCTACCGTGATCTTAAAAAACCCATTCTTAAACTCTGTGCTTTTTTTGGACTTAGGCTCATGTTGTGCATCATAATCAGATGATGAGTTGGTTGAACGATCGGTTTGCAAAAATGAGACTTTACTTTTGGGGCTGGATGATGAACCTATTGGAAGTTTAATATTTGTGTTTTTTTATTAGATGAACCATACACACATCGCATACAGGCAGACCTCTTCCTTCCATTAAGAAACATTCATATTAGTAACATTACATTTTCATGGAATTTAATGATCATTTTTTTTTGTTCTTTGCATCTATTAAAGTTTTCTATTTATTGTTTTGATTGAATGAGAGGAGATTTGTGATTGCTACAGTATAGTTTTTCATGTGACTTGTAATTTTTATGTATCAAATTTTCCTGGTGTTTTGTGTAAATTTAGTGGTTTTGATCGGTGAAATATGAAGGTCATTGTGAATTTATTTTTATGGCCCCATATGTATCCGTCATCCCATCTTCTCAATGAGATAGTAATGATATATGTGGAAAAACAAAGATAATTAATTTATCAATTATAGGACATACACATTTACTATTTTACGCGATTTTTAAGTTCAAACAACTTTTCTATTTAAGATACTAAATTTTTATGCTATCAAAGTTGAATGGAAGGGCGAACGGCGAACCGATGAATGCAAGAAAAATTGGGAATTTATGGGGCTAGGATTTCTAAAATCTTTTATATAAATTTATTTTTTTGATTTGTTTCTATTAAGATTATTTTGTCAAGATAAAAAAATAAAGTTTGATAATTTCAGGGGCGGCTAAACCTAAATTCGAATTGGCCCACACGTTTGGCAGTTTTGATCATTAGTTTTTCTTGGTTCTTGCCAGTTGTTAGTTGTTAACTGAACTGGTTGGGGGATCTATGCATGGTTGAAATAATTTGATTAGCCAGTTCGTTTGATTTAATTACCCTTGATTTTTATAATTGTGATATTCTTACTGATGGTGGGCAGATTTGTTATTCTAAATTACGCTTCTTCTAAATCTTCTCGAAACAACCACCTCACCACCATACCCCATCTTAATAAACCCGTGACCATTTATGGTCAGATTTTAAGATTTTACTTTCTATTCGTTTATAGCGAATTTGATTCATCTCATTGTTTTGGCAAACGTTTCTACTTAGCATAAAAATCAGCCTTTTTCATGACTCCATACACAGTTGCTAGTGGTTCACATTCCTAGTTCTAAATGAATGACCTTTAAAGTAATTGTGTGGTTCGGTCTGTTAATCCTGTTGATGGTCCTCTATTAACACGCCATGTTATTTAAATTTTGTGTGAATTATCTAAATTTTACTTGGTTGTCAATCTTGAGTACATTACTTCTGAAGATCTCATGTTATTATTATTTTTTTGTTTCTATGTCTTGTGTTTTTAATTGTGCAAGCTCCCATAAGCTCTGGAGCTACTGAATATACTTTCTTATACTTAAACACGTTCTTTAGAGTCTGTTTTGTTGCGTGGTTCTATTTTTCAAGTTAGATTTTCATGCAATTTGTTGAAAGTGTACTGGAAGAACTTTTCTTAATGTAGACCTTTTTTTTATTTTTTCAAAAGTGAGCACTATTAAATCCTTCATTTTCTATCTGCAGGTTTTTTATAGGTTATTAGGAATAATTTCAGCTAATTTTTTTGTCTGATTTGTTTACTTTGTTTTAGTTCGATCATTTGGAACTGAAGGAAGAAAGAAGGATGGTTCACAAGTTCCTGCTAGTGATAAAATATATGAATACATACTTTTCCGTGGAAGTGACATTAAGGTACATAGAGCAATGATAATACACATCTTTGGGGAACAAAATTGTTTGACGTAGTTAAATGTGTTGCAGCCTATTAACAGAATAAATTTGGAATGGTTGAAAATGTTGTTTTTGAAATATTTTCTGCTTCCATTTATATTCCTTGTTTTTTGACTTGGAAACATCATGAAGACATTTAATTTTTATGAGAGGGTTGACATCCTTCAATTTTTTTATATCATTTTTTTTAATCATCTTTTAACTTTATTTTGTTCTAATCACAGTCAAATTGATCGTCGGAATTTTCTTGAAATGAAATGAACTGATCATCCATAAAATGCCGTGATCGTTTTAGAGAATTTTTTATGGAAACTTTTTTTTTTTCTTGGAAGATATTTCAACAAGATTAACTTTTTTGAACCTCCATAGGCACCTCAATTTTAACAACGCTGTTTAGTTTTTTTTTTTTTTGTTAAATAAAGAAAAACTAATTTCCTATGTTGCAGATTTAAATGATCAAAATGCCTTTTATTTAGGTGTCTTGGCTCCCATCTTGCTAGGATTTCAGTGTTTGGCATTGGTAGGAGTTTGATGGTGATGGTGATGGTGACCTCGGGTTGTGGCATCTTGAATAGTGGTTTCGGCGGTTTGTAAGTTATAGGAAAGATCAATTTTGTCTAGATATAAAGGGAAAAATTAAAGAAAAATGGTAATAGGTCTTAATTTCTGTTCTTGTAGATAAAATGTGAGAATCTTCGAAAGCAATGGGACCACCTTGTTGCTAGTCTTGTTACAAATTGTGACATTCATAATTTTCTTTTGATCTCTGTCCTCACTCGTCCTCCTCTTGGAAGTATGTTATTGATCTCTCTTCTTGCCTCCGAGTGATGGCACATTTTTATGGTGATGGGGAGCCTAAACTGGCACTAAAGAAGTTTGTGGTTTTCTGCATTTAGGTGCATTTTTATAGCAGGGGAAGAGAGCTATACATGAAATCACTGAAGATGGATGCTTGCGATCCTAATCTCCATTTGTGAACTATAGTCATACTCATTGTACCTTTACTTGGTTGTTTTATTCAAATTTGTGCAAGTGCCCTGAATCTCATGCATGCTAAAACTATGATTGAAGTTTGAAAATGTTAGCTGAGATTAAGTTTTAAATATTTTGATGATTTGATTGCAGCTTTTTGATTTATGCTTTTGCTATGTGGTGGGTGATAAGAAGAAATTTAGGCTTGTTTGGGGTAAAGTATTGAAATGTAAGGGTTTTGAAAATTTTGGTGCTTGGTTTGAAGTAAAATGAATGATAGTAAAATTTTAGGGAATTCTAAACTCTATTGTTCACTAGTGGTATATTCCAAACTTAATTACTTTGATAAAAGTTTGAATATTTTGCAAGCCGCGACCATTGCCTTCATATCACATACTGCCACCACACCACTGTTAGCAATCACTACTATCGGCCTTTGCCTCCAAAAGTCATCGATCGATGCCATTTGTCCGGTGCTTGCTGTTTTCATCGCTGGTCGTAGGCTGCTATCATCACTAGCTGTTGCATTTAGCCATCACCAATTGCTTTTGCTTTTTTTGCCATACTTCACATTGAATTCATTTAACTTCAAACCAAATATAAAAGTTATCTTTTATATTTGTTTTATACTTAACCAAATAAACATTTCAAATACGCTGTATTTTTTTACTTTCAATTCCTTTTTTAGCAAAACAAATGCACTTGAGTAAAAGCATGACCCACAGAGTCAATTTCATATGTGATTTGGGCAATGCCTATGCTAAGCACGCTTATGCTTGGGATGCCACCATACTAAGCACTCTTTCACCCATACCGTTGGAGAATTTGTTTGACTACTTTATGGTAGAAGAGCACATTCACTTTGATTATGAACTAGGGCACCTCTATATTATTTTTAAAGGATTTAAAAATATATATAAAAGTTAAACGATTGAAAATATTTTACATACTTTTGTATCTCAATGTGGAAATCAAAGGACATTGATTTGCATTTAGACCTTGAAAAATTTGAATGCAATCTCTTTATTTGTGGAGAGAAGTTGATGTGCAAATATTGTGATTTTTAAATTTATTTAGGTTTACAATCATGTGGTCTATGCAAGAAAGCACTTGGGTTAGTGGACAATATGGAGGAACTTAAGTTGTATCTCCAACTATGAATAATGTCCAAAGAACAACAGTTAAAAAATAGAGTCGTGACAGTTTTATAACAAATCGGCAGTCAAGTTCATATGTTAACGTCATGTAATCCAATTAGTGGTCTATTTAAACTTACTAAAAAATACCTTATCTTTGGCCACTTGCGCACCTGCACAAAAACTGAATGGAGACCTGCTAAGTTGGCAATGTTTCGCGAACAAATTTTATTTTTATTGATTCTAAAAGTATATGAAGTATACTATTTTGTAAATAAGTATTATATACTGTCTTAGACATGTGTATTGCTTGCATACGTGTGTGTGCATGATTATGTGGATTGGATTTAAAATTTAATAGCATGAACTTGAGTGGTTGTTAGCAATATCATAGTTTTTGTACATATGAAGGTAAAAATGAAATTATTTATGTTTAAATCTCGCTTCACATTGAGTCATGGCTTTATTATTTTATCCATAAATAGGTACTTCATTGCCTACAGTAAGTTTAAATAAACAAACGTTTTCAAATCTTTGTTTTTGATCTACCAAACAGAGTTCCTAAAAAATGTTTGTTCATGGAGTTATAACTTCTTGTTCATTTCATAACTTTTTTTTTCTAGATATGGGGTACATTAGTGGCAGAAATAAAAATTTTATGAGAACTTCAATGCTCTATGGTGCTGAATGTTGTCTTTTAAAAGAGAAGCATAAAACTAAGTTTAGTGTTGACGAGATGAGAATGATTAGGTGGATGAGTGGCTTTACACTTAGAGACAAGATGCAAAATGAATATATCCGTGATAGGGTGTGTATCTTCAGTGACGGAAAAAATTAGAGAGTCATCTTAGATGGTTTGATCACATTAAACGTCTACCATCTGATGATCCGATTAGGAGATCAGATATTTTTGATTCGAATTGTGTTAAGAAAGGCAGAGGTAGACCTAGGAAGACTTGGACATATTGTATAAAAAATGATCTTAATTTATAAGAATTAAATGAAATTATGACAATGAATAGGACGCATTGGAGAAAAATGATTCATGTAGCCAACCTCACTCTGTGGGATAAATGTTTTGCTGTTTTGTTGATGTATAGATACCTTGTACCTTCATTCATCTCAAGTAAACTTCCAATATGTGCTTGTAATCATCAACTTTGAGCTCACAAAGAAATCTCTGTTCATGTGGTTAGCAATTTATTGTTTGTTCCATATATATATATATATATATATATATATATATATATATATATATATATATATATATCCTTTAGATTCTTCCTAAATTTCATATGGCCTCTAGTTCATCATGGTTTGAATCATATGTTTTCATTAGTAATGCCTTTGTTGAACATAGGCGTTTTCTTTTCATATCACATTCAGCATTGTTACAATTTTGGTTCATAGATTCTTGTTTCTAGTGATTGATACCATTTATCTGCCTTCTGAATTATTTCAATGCCATTTTCCAGGATTTACAGGTCAAGGCCTCACCACCTGTTCAAACTACACCTGCTCACAATGATCCTGCAATTATTCAGGTGATGCAGAGTTGGATAATATGATACTTCTGTGAGCATTTAATCATTGAGATGCAATTTTTTGTGCAGTCTCACTATCCTCGTCCCCAAGCTGCACCTTCAAGTTTGCCTCCTCTTGGAACTGGAGCCACACATGAGCTTAGTTCCCACTCAGGGCAAGTGGGACTTCAGCATCCAACCTTCCAAGGAAGCTTGCCTCAATATCCAACGGCTGGAAACTTAGGGACTTGGGGCCCCACACCGCCTCCACCAAATGCAAATGGTTCTGGGCTTGCAGTACCGCCAATGTTTTGGCAAGGATACTATGCGCCTTCAGGAGGGATTCCTCATCTGCAGCAACCTTCTCTAATGAGGCCACTTCCCGGGCTAGCTATGCCTCCAATGCAGCAGACTCTGCAATTTCAGGGTATGAATGCCCCGTTATCTTCTGGGACGCCAAGTTATCCTGAATTCTCTCCTTTGTTCTCAACTGTTAACAGCAACATGAGTTTAAACTCGACTGCTCTACCATCAACATTACCTTCCTTCCAAGCTACATCATTTTCTACTGAGATGTCACAAAGTTCTGTTTCAATTAAGGGCCCTGTAACTACAGTTCTTTCGGTGACCCCAAGTGGAAACTTGCCGGCAGTGTCACAAAGTTCAGTTTCAGTTAAGGGTCCCATAACTTCTCTTCCTTCTGTGACCCCAAGTGGAAGCTTGCCATCCGTGTCCCCATTAACTCCCAACATGGATAATTTCATATCCGTGTCACAAAATATACCGCCTGTTGTTAGTGGAAAGTCTAGGATTAGTTCTATTACCTCTATGGCTCATCAGACTGAAACTCAGTCTATTCCATTGAGTCTGGGTTCATCCAGCTCAAACCAAGCTGAAACATCTACTAAGTTGGTGACCCCTGGTCAGCTAATGCAGCCTAATCCTTCTGTGCTGCCTTCCTCACAAACATTAGAGAAGACCTTGAAAGTGGTGGAGATTAAACCACACGAAGATAAGAGTAAACCACTGTTACCTGAACCTGTAGCGCTACAACGAGAAACTAATAAGGCTAGGCTTCCTTCTGTAGCAAAGGAGTCGATCCTGCCACTACCTACCCCTGCTTATCACAAGGTTTGGCCTTTTCCTAGTATCATTATGGGGATTGATAATTATCCAACACTGTTACAAAATGCTAATTTCCTTTTTGATAATTTTTATTCTAATCAAGTATATTACAATGGTGTGTTATTATACTATGTTAGAGTTTGGCATGATTCCCTCGACTGATGATTTTTCTTTCCTTTTGTTTTCTCTGTGAAACACTGAGAACATCCTATGCTTGTTTTTCTACCCCAATAGTGAGTTATTAGTTGATATTAACATGTATCTTATTAGTATGAAAACTCAAATTTTTATCTTTAATTTAGCTACTGGTTTAGTTTATAGTGGTGGCACTGTACTGCTTTTTAATCAAGTATTCTTGTTGAGTAAGATTTAAAATAGTTATATATATTTTTTTCCTTTAATTTAGCTACTGTTTTAGTTTATAGTGGTAACACTGTACTGTATTTTAAGCTCTTGTTAAAATAGTTTTTACAACTATTGCTTATTTAAGAACAACATGATTTGTTATTTTGATCCAGTCCATCAATATCAATTTATGGATAGGTTATGTGTCATGAAACATAAAAAATGTACTTATTTCGGAAATGAGGACCCACTTCTAGTGTTGATATCAGGTCTCTTTTTTGTCTACATTGATTGGTGTGTAAGCCATACCGACTAACACTTTGCAACCATTTGCAAGTAGATAATCAGTGATTTATTGGTCTGCTGTAAATGGCATCTGTTGAAATTTCTAGTATTGGATTTGAAAAGTGAACTTCGTGACATGGACAAAGGGCTTTAGATTACATTCGTAAGCCATCTGTGAAAATTATAAAGAACTAAAGTGGTCCCTCTGCTATTTGTGAGTGATCATATTACTTTCGATTTAATCTGGGGGTTTGGTTAATCCGACTTGTGAGCCGACATGAACTCAATATGATGCTCGCTAACTTGGCTCGATGAGCTAACAAGCCAAGCTCAAGTTAGCCTTCTCGACTCTTTAGCTCGTGAACTGGTTTGTTTAAAAAAATATTAATATAAATTATACTCCAAATATTTTAAATTTGAAGACATTAGTTATAAATTATTATAAATATTTAAACAATGATATTTTGTATTTTTTATTAAGTGATTTCTTATTATTTATCTGGTAATTGCTTATTCTATTTGTCATTTTATCATAACATTAATATTATTCTTTCTTTTATAATAAACAAGTCGGGTTGTGAGCCGGCTCGAACCCGTTGACTTAAGCTTAAAAATATTTAAACAATAATATTTTGTATTTTATATTAATTAATTTCTTATTATATATCTCTTAATTGCTTATTCTATCTTTCTTTTTATCATAACATTAATATTATTTTCTCTCTTTTATAATAAAGAAGTTGGCACTTGAGCCGGCTCGAACCCATTGACTTAAGGTTGAGCTTGAGCTCGAAATCGATAAAATTAATCAAGCTCAAGATTTAGCCAAGGGTGGCTTTTACCTAGTATCTATATTTTTTAAATCATTTACATAATTGTTCATCTATCTAAACAGACAAAAATTGAAACTCACGGTGTTAGAAATAGGGTATTTTAGAAAAGTATTTTTTTTCTTTTTGAATTTTATTATAAATTTAATTTTTTATTTTTTTTTGTATAGAAGCTAACTCCCAATATAATATAAGTAGATTGAGATGATCTAGGTTGCAGACTGTGTTAAATTGTCATAATAAATAATTTATTTTACATTTTTTTTATTCTATTGTTAAGAAGGACATTGATTTTAATTTTTTATTACAATTGAATCAAGATAACAAAAATAATAGAAGAAAATTTTTATTATGAAAAAATTAATTATTTACAACCTATACTATCTTACTTTTCTTTTGTTGCAGGCAAGTTTATTTCCTGTATATGAGGAAATGAGATAAATGCGAAATTTGGTTTGCTATAAAAATTCTAGAGGAAAAAATGTTGCCCACATTCTTTTAATATCATTAATTTCAATCTTTAGTAGATGAGAAATATTCTGAGTTCACAGAGTTAAGGAGCTGTGTCCGGCCTTTTATATAGTTTGAGACTAAAATGAAATATTGCAAGTAGTATGGCAATTATTTTTGTCCTTAACTTAATTTGTGAATGACCCTTTAAGAATGAGTTATTAGATACAGGGACTAAGTTTTAAGACATTTTCCATGTAAATTTGAAGAATATGCTGCATTCTTGAATTTGTTTATCCTCCATACATTCATATGCATCTACCCGGTGAGATATCTTGGGGTTTGCTTGAATTCTATGCATCCTCTGACTACTGTC
Source organism: Phalaenopsis aphrodite (assembly GCA_003013225.1). Lineage (NCBI taxonomy): Eukaryota > Viridiplantae > Streptophyta > Magnoliopsida > Asparagales > Orchidaceae > Phalaenopsis > Phalaenopsis aphrodite. The sequence continues at coordinate 77,680 of NEWO01001013.1, forward strand.
TTTCAGGCTTTGGTTTTTGGAACAATTAAAGATTATAATTTGGGTCATGATCATATCACAGATTGCCGGAATCTTCTCTTTGGCCTAATTTCCTATCATTAAAATTTAGTCTTAGCTCCATGACGTTGAACCATCATGTGATTGTACAAAATGTTTTTTTTTCTTAAATGTTTTTGTATCATGTATAGCAGATAATAAACTGCAACTTTCTTCTGACGAACTAGACTTTCTTGATTACTTTTATATAAAAAAGAGCGTATTTTCTTATAATTTCTTAGGCAAGTGTGGCAGGTTACCTTGCCACCAATGGAATTGTGAACACTATCCAGCATGTAAAGTCTTTTTCTATTTTTTTATTTTTTTTGTTTTGTGAGCTGTAAAAATTGATTTCCTTTCCCTCTACTTTCACTCACACAATTTGTACACGTGCATGATACCGTAGCATCTAATGATCCTAAAAATTTGACTCGGTGAAAATTATTTTTTTCTGTTAATCTTTAGTTTGTTTTATGAAACTTTGACACCAAAGGACTTCTAGATTAAATGTATTGTCGATATCTTTATTGCTTATACATTATAGTTGTATAAAATTTTTTATTTTCACATCACATAATCGATTTAAAGTGTTTCAATATGTAATTAACTTTTTAACGTAGTTTCCCCCTATTTGCAGCCTAATGGAGCCATTTCAGTCGGTTATGAAAGCAACAGGGGGCGTGGAAGAGGAAGAGGAAGTGGGGTACTGATTTTTTGTTCTTGCATCTGTTTACTTTCATCCATGCAGTTTCAAAATATTGTTTTTTTTCCCTTTTTTTCATTAAGCTCGTAGCCTTTGACTTACCCTTTTTACGTAAATGTTTCAACCATTTTCTCATATTCATCCTTCTTATGGGCTTATTAACTCAGAAGATTGGTATGGGGAGTTCAATATGCTAGTCTTACTTTATTGTAGGCGATGTGGATATTCTTGAACTTTTTGTTTAAAGACTGCATCGTGCCTATTGGTTGGGCTGGGGAAATATGTTAGCATTTTTCTTTTTAAACATCAAAGGTGAAGGAGTGAATAGAAAATATTATAATCTCATACCTTTCTATTACAGTTTTTTTTTTTGGGCAGATCGCTAAGCGGACTAACATTTTTTTTCCTTCTACTTGTTGGCCTCTTTCAATATATTGAAAATTTTAAATGGCTTAGTTACTACAGACTATAAAGTACCTATTCTTCAAAATTGCCCTTCTCTATGCCTGTACTAATGGCTGTCAAAAGAGCCCTTCATTCACGAGCAGCTCGCGTTTAGCTCACAAAGTAGCTTATATTTGATTCATTTGTTAAGCAAACAAGCCATACGCCAATAAATTTTTTGAGCTCAATTTATAAACAAGCCGAACATGAACAAACTTTTGTTTAATCATATATGGATTGTTTTGACACTTCTTAATAATATAATAAATAGATAATATTTAAAAGTTTAAATAGTTGTGATATAGATATGTAAATACATAAGAATTGGGTGGCATGTATGTAAAGGTATCTCATTTAGGTGATAGATATGTAAATATATAATAATTGGGCGGTATGTATGTTAATGTCCCTTATTTTTTTTGGCCCCGTCTGCCGCACCCCATATTTTATGCATTTGCGTGTTCCATATGTCGATGCATATAAATTGGATGGTATGTATGTAAATTCTCCTAGAGTTTTTCAATCCCTATTCTCACATTCCCACCTCTCGCTGCCTGACTTGTCCTGTCAGCCTTTAGTCCCACATTGCTAGATCGATAAAAAGTATTTCATTTATGCCGCTTAAATGCCAAAACAAAGCAGAGAAGTTCAAAACTTTTCAGCTGTGCTGCCCTTGATTTCTTGAATGTAAAAATCGAGCAAAGAAAGAAGCAAGCCTGATTTGAGCCGCTCATGAATAAATTCTAGCAATACTGAGCCGAGTACGAACAAACTCATTACGATCTAATTCGAACACCGGCTGAATTCGAACACCGGCCTATTTCAAACAACTATTAATTCAAACGAACATGAACAAACCTCAGCTTGCTCATGTTTGGCTCGTTTACACCCCAACTTGTAATAAGTGTTTGCAACTAATAATCTTAAAATTGTGCCTAAAATATTGTTTTTGAAAGAAATAGATACTCATATTTATTTGAAAAATTAGGTAAGACATTGGTTGGGGTGCAACCCGCAATCATCGGACACACCCAACGATGCCTTGAGATGACCCAACCAAATCTTGGCCAATTATTCTGGACGTTAAATATTGAACTTGTTGATCTATGCCTAAAACTAGTTATTTTATTCATTTTTAAGGCTATGAATTGGGCTGGACCAGTTAGTTGAAAGGATTACATTATTTAAGGGTAACTACATAAAACTCATTCCTGTTCAAACTGTCTTTGATTGGTAAAGAGAGGTGATATCAGGAATATTAACTTGTTACCTTTCCTTGAATGCAAAATAGCCAAAAGAAAATTCTGCAAGCAAGCTTTTGCTATTATTTTCAACAATTAGAATTCTATCCTCTTCACCAAATTTAGTATGCATGGTCCATCTTTTTATCATTATTTTGTTATTTTACAGATTTTACCAGCTGGTCTATTTTTTTCCTTGATTTTTGTTTTTTATTTATCATTTGTGCTTTTTTTATTCCGTTGTAGCATGTTATAAAATCAATGAAAGTGAATTCTTGTATCTCTACCTCGCCTCTATAACGGAGAGGAATGTGTTACAAACATTCAATTCTAAGGGCTTGGAAGTCGCTTCAAATTTATTATATACAACATCGACAACAAGGATATAAAATTAAAGTGAGAAAGGGTTGGAATTTGTTTCTTATAATCTTAAGCTATAATAAAATAAAATAAATAAAGTTGGGAAGTGGCTCAATTAAAACTCAAAGTGGACAAAATATGTGAGAAGTTCACAAGAATTGGTTTTCTGCTAATCAAACAAAGTTCACTGAAACTCAGTTCTATGAAATTTTAGTGGTAGAGGCTCAAGGGTTTAGTGTTTTGATTATAACTAAGATGAGATAATGAATATTGATCATATGAAAGAAATTATGATTTTGATTCATGCAAAAAAAGAAAAATCTATATAGGTGTAGATTTGAAAAAAAAACAATAAATTTGATAAAGTAGGTTAATGGAACTCATTTAAATATGAAGAAATCAGTAAAAATATGAGCCACAAACTATAGTGAGCAATTCAATTCTTTCCAACACAACGGACATTTTAATTGTGGTAAATTTGATAAAATTAGTATGTGCACTACTATTAACAAATGTTGGAGAGTAAAATTGATTAACGAAATAAGTCATCAAGGTGGAGAAAATTTAGTCCTCACATGAATACAAGAAGATATATTAAATTTTATTTACTATAGTAAGTCATTAAAACCCTCGGATCGTCATTTTTTGAAATTTTCCTGGAATACTGCATGTGATTCAGTAGATAGGCATGTTAGTTAATCCAAAATATCGACATATAGTCAATGCAGAATCAATCGAAGGCCATATACCATAATAGGAAGATAGTCACAATGGTAAAACTAAAGAAATCGGCGATGAAAACATAACACAGGTGGGAAAAAAATTGGAACAGCATATGATAATGTGCATCATCTAAACCGCGAACCAACAATTGAACCTGTGTATTGATGTCTCACTAACTAACTACCAAACTATCCTGATAGTAGAACCTATAAACCATCAATTGGCGCAAGAAAGTTCCACTAGCTTGAATCAACCCAAACAAACCAATAGGAATTAGAACAAGTGAAGGCATCCTTTTTTATTGTCAAAATCATCAAATGCATGGCCTAAACAAATTGAAATTTTAAATTACAAATGAAAATAGAGTAGTTCGTAAGTTATCAAATTACTAATTGATTCATCTTAATGAACCAGATTTGTGCTTGCGATAGTCTAAAACCTCAGTTCTCCACTAAATATGGCTGACATGGAAATAAATTGACTTAAATGAATTTAGTGTTTGATATTCTTTAAGCAAATCAGGGCAATAATCATTCCAAACAAGCTATGGTATCAGTCCACAAGATATGTCTAGTGTCTATCATCAGTATTGAATATTATTCTATCATCCATTATAACTTAAGATGAAAGCTGTGTAAAATTGTCCAGCAAGGTTTTGGATCCTAACTTATTAGGAGGATATCCAAAAGCGAATAATATATTTACTTAATAGTTGATTTATGAAATAATGTGTAATCAAGCACTTAAACATGATCATGCTAGAATTTTCTTGAATTTCTAATTTTTATGCATTAGTTCCAATGCATTGTAGCATGCTAAATGGCCTTCTCCCATTTAATTTTGTTTGGTTCTTGTTGGAACGTTGATTTACTTATAATTTAAGCTTATAATTTACTTATCACATAATTTAAGCTTATAATTTACTTATCACCTAGTTTAAACTCTATATATCTTCTATTTACATAAACAAAAAGTTACAAGTCTTATAATTAACAACTACATGATTTGATTATCTTTATGTATTTTAAGCAAATCATACAAACAATACGATACAAGAACTTGAATTCGAAGTTTTGGAATGCACTAAATCTGTATTAGGAAAGATTTTCTTTCATCTGAATCTATTTCACTAGTTGTGTTTCCTTTTTCTATTATTTTCTTATTTTGGAGGGACTCCTATTTGGTTTCTTCCATTATTATATCTATATAACAAGGTGTAATGCATGGGGGTCAATGAAAAATAAAATTCTTTTAGGAATTTTTACATGGTATCAGAGCCGCCAATTTAATTCATCCCATTTCGGATTGCAACTATTCCTCAGCTGCTGCTCATTTCTATTGTCCTCTGAGTCATTGAGGTTGAAGCTGAGATATTCTCTGCGTATTCAACGTTAGTAGAGATTATTTCAAACAAACATCCATCTCCTGTGACCGGTGGTGTGAAAAAACACTATTGCTTTAGTCCCAGAATAGTTACGCTGAGGGAGATTAGGAAGCACCCCACTTGGATCTTTCACTTGACCAGTTTGACAAATTGCATGGGATCACAATACCCTGTTGTTCGTCTCACATCTGCACAAGATTGCATCAACCCATTGGTTCATTCACATGTTTCATTCAACAATGCTGTCTTGAACGTATCCGATGACAACAATCTTCCTCTTCGTTTACACGGGTCGCATATGGTTCGTTCGAACATATCTCAGAACTGTGCTTCGGCTCTTACGATGAATTTTTATAGGTTGTTCAAACGCTCGGTTCAATTTTCACAAGTAATTTTATCTGAAGATTGTTTCTTTCTTCTGTCCACTAAATCAGTGATTGATTCAGCTTGCAATCGATTTGAATTGCCTAGTCACCCACTCATGTGTCACTGTCTTACAAATTCTCACACCTTGTTCCTTTAGTTCCTATTCTCTTGTTCAGCTGGGTAGTTGGACTAAGGGTTCGCTTTCCTCCAGTTCCTACTCACCCGTTCAATTGAGCAATCAAATTAAGGATCCATCTCTTGCTTTCGTTCGAGCATCGGGGTTTCTCGATTCGAGCTTTACAATCTTATCATGGTCAAACATGATATTACCTTACAATCTTCTTCCTTGAAAGTGGCATTTACATTCGAGTCTATTGTCTTCAGTCATTATCATATCTTTCAACAAAAAATCAGAATTCAACCCATTAGGAAATATTTAGTAATAGTTCTAATTCAACTTGTAAGTTTGTTAGTACACCAAGGTGTTATCCTATACATTTAGTCTCCAAAGCAATAAATTAAAATCTTGGATAGTCGGCTCTCGAGCCTTAGATCATATGGCAGGAGACATTAATGTCTTAAATAATTATAACCCTTGTTTCAGTCACTCTTTTATTTGAAGAATTGATGGTTCATTCTCACAAGTATCAAGAACTGGATTTGTTAAATTGACAAAAGATCATCACCTCTATTCTATGTTTTATGTTACAAAATTAAATTGCAACCCACTCTCGATCAACAAGCATGCTCGTGACCTCAAATGTCACTAAATTTTATTCCAATTATTGTGATTTTTAGGTCGTAGATTCGGTAAAGGTGATCAACAGTGTTGTGATCCATGGTGGGGCCTATATTTGCTAAAAAAATATAAATTCATTATAAGTAATATCCTTCATGAAGTTGTATTTTTAAGTGCAATTCAAATTCTGTTTTAGTTGAAAGTTATGTTGAGTCATTGTCTTGGTCATACAAATTTTGCTTACATTAAAAAAATATTTTCACATTTATTTGATCACTAAAAAAATCTAATGTTTATTAATGTGAAATTTGTTAAATTGCAAAACATTCCAATAATGTATATTCCAAATTGCAATATAAGCATTCACATCATTTTTTTTATATTTCATAGTGATTTTTGAGGTCTTCACAAGTAAATAATATAACGGGATAAAAAGATTTGTATCATTTAGAGATGATCACATAAGATGTCGACCATCTGATGATCTTGTTAGGAGAGTAGATATTTTTGATTCTACTAATGTTAAAAAGGTAGAGGTAAACTAGAAAGACTTGGACATATTGTATAAAAAATGATATTAATTTATTAGAATTAGATGAAAATATTACACTCAATAGGGCACAATGGAGAAAAAAGATTTATGTATCCGACTCCATTTAGTGAGATAAAGGCTTATTGCTGTTGTTTGGATGAGCACACATGAATAGATTTTCCTTATGAATAAAAAATCCAGAACAACCTCCATATTTTAATCCTTTCATTCCATGATTCTCACTCAATTTTAAAACAAAATTCAAATTCTTAAACTAATGACACTAAGGAATACTTTAATTTCATTCTTAGTTTTTATCTTTTCAAATATGGTATTATCCATATAAGTTATTGTGTTGATACACTTCAACAAAAATGGGGTTGCAAAAAGGAAAAGCAGACACTTACTTGAGGTGGCCCGTACACTAAACTTGATCCTAGGTCTCTCAGATGTATTTTTCTTGGTTACTCATCTATTAAAAAAAGGTATAAATGCTACTCTCAAACCAATAGGAAAATATACAACTCCATGGAGATTATCATTCTTGTGAATCAATCTTATTTATTGAAGTCTAACATTCAGAGGGAGAGCTTAAGGAAATATCAGATTTATGATTCTTTTCAAGATACTCCAACCATTTTTCTATTAACTAAACCAAAATTTGTCCTTCAACTGGCTCCACTGGTCTCTACTCCACCTCAATGAACTCCACTTGAAGAACCAAATTCTATCACACAATTATCTCTACTCCACCTTAACATAAATCCAATGATCAGGAATTTCATGTCTACATCAGAAGGACTGAGCTTGTAGAGGACACTATGCATACTCGGGATTGTTAAAAACCAAAACCAAATCTTCCTGATAATTATAATGGTATGAATTTCTCAACTCATGACTCTCTTACACAGATAGTTGATGACCTTAGTCAATCAATTGCACATAGAAAAGGTATCTATGGGTGCACTGATCATTCAATTAAAAGATATGTAGCCTAGGAGAAGTTGTTACCATACTATAAGGCTTTTGTAATAAACCTTGATAGCGTGCCAGTTCCGAACTATCCAATATGCTTTAAAAGGCTCCAACATGAAAACTTGCAATTGAGGCATAAATTTGGGCCAGTGAAAAAGAATAACCTATGGGCATTTGCAGAGTTACAACATGGAAAAAATATTGTAGGTTGGAAATGGATCTTCATTGTCAAGTAAAAAATAAATGAAAGTGTAGAGAGATTTAAAGCCAAACTGGTTGCCAAGGACTTCACACAGTTATTGGGATTGACTATAAGGAAATCTTTGCATCTGCTGCCAAACTTAATATGATTTGGGTTTTACTTTCTTGCAGTGAATCAGATTGAACTTTATACCAAATGATTCCAAAATTCCTTCTTGAATGGTACCTTGATGAATAAGTCTATATGACTATACCTTCGGGCTTGGAAAATAGGTCAAACTACATGTTGTTTTGCAAGTTAAAGAAGCCCTTTTACGGCTTGAAGCATTTTCATACTTGATTTGACATGTGTACTAAAATAGTTATTATAAACGAATATCACTAGTGTTAAACTAGTCATACAATGCTTGTTAAATCTAATTCTGGAGGCAAAGTTATTTTTCTTATAGTATTGGCAGATGATATTATCTTGTGAGGTGATGATTCAGAGAAAATTATTAGACTAAAAATAATGCTTGCAACTAAATTTGAGATCAATGGCCTAAAAAATCTTCGATATTTTTTGTGAATGGAGCTGGCTCGGTCTAAAAATGGAATTGTCATGTTCCAAAGGAAGTACATCTTAGACATGTTAAGTGATACTGTTATGCTTAGGTGTAAACCCACCGACACACCCATGGATTCCAACGAAACGCCGAACAAAATCGAAGAAAACAGTTCAGTTGACAAAAGATGATATCAAAGACTTGTGGGCAAATTATTTTACCTATCACACACAAGGCCTGATATTGTATAGTCAATCGGTGTAGTAAACTAACACATGAATAATCCAAGTGAGGATCATTTGGAAGTGGCTAACAGAATACTGAGATACTTGAAGATGATGCCCATTTGATATTGTTCATACATATGGAGCAATCTCTCTACATGGAGATGTGAAAAACAAATTGTTGTTTCTCAAAGTAGTGCATAATTTGAATATTGTGCTTTTGCACTAGGAAAATGTGGATTCAAAGGCTATTTAGGTAACTCAAGGTTGGATGAAATACAAGATTAAGATGTTTAGTGATAACGAAATAACTATTATTATAGTAAAAAATCTTGTGCATCTTGACAAAGCAAAAAAATTGAGATTGATTGACACTTTATCTCTGAAAAGATTAACAATGGAATTGCATAACTCAATTATGTTTATACACAAATTCTGACAGTTGATATTCTAATAAAAGCATTACCAAAAGTCAATCATGATAAATTGAATTTCAAACTTGATTTGTACAATATATACAACCCAACTTGGGGAGAGTATTGGATGGTGTCAATAAGCATTAGGAAGGGACTTATTTTCTTTTTTTAAATATATTTCAGTAACTATATTTTTTTTATTAGATATATTTTTCTGTTTTTTTGGGAGAGATTCTTATTTGCTTTCCTTTTATTATTATATATATGTTTCACAGTGTAATTCATGAGGTTTAACGAAAAAATAATTTTTTTTAGGAATTTCTACACAAAGAAAATAATATCCCAAGGAATACTAATAATATTATAGTTCATTTTTAGAAAATTTGGTGATAAAGAAAATAAAAATAGACAAGTCATGCAGATATAATATGGCATATGGACAAACTAGTTTCTTAAAGAAATATGGCATATGGACAAACTAGTTTCTTAAAGAAAATATAACCAAAAGGCTTGCATAGTAATTTTGATGAATTGTGCACCTTTAACTGAGCCAAATAAATGTAGTTTAATTTTACGTTGTTTGCCATTCATCATTAACAAATTTATTAAAATATTGATATAACTTAACTCTTTCCCTATAATTCTTTTTATTGATTGGTCTATCAAGAAACCGAGAATAAAAAAAAAAATTATTTTTATCTGACCAATTATCACACAAATAATAAGGGATAATTTATTAAGAGTTTGTGTTATCATAGTGCATATTTGGTTTTCTAGATATAACATATATGATTTGTTCATTTTTACTTTTTTGGAAAATTTTCTTTTTTCATTTGAAATTTAATTTTTATATTTGATTCTATGCTCATATTCAATTTCGATCTCAAAAACTGTCATTGTCGGTCCCAAGTCCAGATGTGAAAAGTGGAGGGTTGCGTTAGACAGTCGATAGCCAGCGCAAAACATGTTGAAAAAATCATGACATGAATCCTTTTGATCATTGTGTAAGTGTTAGGACGTCCCCTGGAAGCGACGCTCTGTATAAGCCTGAATGCAGTGAAAAGTGTGCAATGGCCGCTATACTGACGCCTGGGTGCAGTGTCAAATAAGAAATGATTTCCACCTTACGGACGAATGCAGGTAAAAAAACTAGTCCGTAAAACTATTAAAATTAATATTAGGATAAAATATTGGAATATATGTACTCTCAATGGTAAATTAATGTAATTAGTTGATATTGTGATTCATAGAAAAATTAATATTTTATGTATTCAATAAACTAAATGGGTTGGAGAAAAAACCAATGAGATTGACAATTTAAGTTTAAACTTTGGTATTCTGTATGAGTGGTACTAGAAATGTAGGTATAATTATAAATAAGAGTATGAAAGATAATGTTATAAAAATTAATAAAGTTAGAGATAGAATTATAGCCTATAAGATTATCATTGATACTTAGGTTTTTAATATTATAAGTGCTTATGCCTCTCAAACAGTTTAGAGATAAGGTCTAACAATAAATTCTGGAATGACTTAGAAGACTTAATACAAATGATACCTTTTGAAGAAAGAATTTTTATTGAAGTAGATTTAAATGGACATGTTGGTAGAGTGGTAGAGGATTTTAGAAATACTCATGGTGGCTACAGTTTAAGAGCAACTAATGAAGAAATTAGAGATATTTAAGATTTTGCTTTAGCGTATGATTTTGTTTTTACTAATACTTTATTTAAGGAAAGAGATGAACATCTTATTACCTATAAGAGTGAATATAATAAAACACAAATTGATTATTTTCTTATGAGAAGAAGAGATTGTCGAGATTGTAAAGATTGTATGGTCATTCCAAGCAAGGTTTTAAGTACCCAACATCGTTTATTAGTTCTAGATTTTAAGATGAAGAGTTATAAAATAAAGAATGTTAGGATTCATCATTGTAGAATTAGATGGGGGAATCTAAAAGACAAATAAAATTATTTTTATGAGTAAAATTCAAGATTTCAAAGTTTCTGATGGTCATAAAGAACCAAATGTTATGTGAGATAAAATAATAAACATTATTAAATAAGTAGCAAAAGATGTGCTTGGAGAATCAAAAGAAAAAATTTTAATAAATAAAAATAGTTGGTGGTGGAATAATAATGTGCTTGAAAAAATAAAATATAAGAAGTTATGTTAAAAAAATTGGTTTAAATGTAAAAGCTGGAAAACTGAGAAAAATATCAAACGTCCTGCAGAGAGTCTAAAAGAACAATCTGTGAAATTGTGCTTTTAGTGATCTTTATAATAAATTAGATACTAAGAAGGGTGAAAAATATATGTATAAACTAGCCAAACAAAAAGAAAAGAAAAGTAAAGATTTAACTCAAGTAAAATGTATTAAGGATGAAAATCAAAGTGTTTTTCTTAGAAAAAAATATTTAACATAGATATGTGAGTTATTTTGATAAGCTTTTTAATGAAGTTTCTGAAAATACGATCGACTTTAGTGATCTTAATATCGTGAATAATAATAAAACGTTTCATTTTTACAGTCGCATTAGTAAAAAAAAGTTGATGAGGCTTTAAAGAAAACCAAGGGTGGAAAGTCTGTAGCACCTGATGATATCCTAATTGAAGTGTGAAAATCTTTAGGAGATTTGAGAGTTTCTTGACGTTCTATATTCTTTAACATTTTAAAAACTAAAAAGATGCCCGAGGAGTGGATGAAGAGTATTTTGGTCCCCATTTTTAAAAATAAAAGGATGCACAAGAGTGCAAATTATATAAGAATTAAGATAAATGTGTTATATTTTAAAGTTATGGGAGGGTAATTGAACAGAGGCTAAGACGTATTACAATGATTTCTCATAATCAGTTTGGATTTATGCCGGGTAGGTGTACTATGGAAGCTATACATTTATTGAGAGGTTTGATGGAGAAGTTTAGAGATAATAAGGAGAATCTACATTTGATTTTTATTGATTTAGAAAAAGCGTACGATAAGGCTACAAGAGATATCCTTTGGAGAGTTCTTTAAATAAAGGTGCCAATATGACTTATATTCAAGTCATTAAAGATATGTATACTAGAGCTGTTACTTGTGTTCGAACTGAAGGAGGATTGACCAAATATTTTCCTATTTCTGTTGGATTACATCAGGGATCGACTTTAAGCCCATATCTTTTTGCTTTAGTTATGGATGGTCTTACTGGACATCTACAGGAGGATGTACCTTGGTATATGCTTTTTGCTGATGATATCCTTCTCGTGGATAGGACGAGAGAAAAAACCCAGGAAAACTTGAATTATGGAGGTTTATATTGGAGTCTAAAGGCCTTCATTTAAGTAGAACTAAAATTGAATTCATGGAATGTAATTTTAGTAGTAGTAGCTCTAGTGACAGAAACGTGATTTTGGGTGATCAAATTATTAAAATGTGTGAACGATTTAGATATCTTGGTTCTGTTGTTCATAGCGATTGTGATATAGATGGGGATGTTAATAGTCGAATTCAAGTTGGTTGGTTGAAGTAGAGGAATTTTTTGGGCCTTTTGTGTGATAGAAAATTATCGTTTAGACTGAAAGGAAAATTTTATAAGACAACGGTGAGACTGCGGCCTTTAAAAGAGAAGCATAATAATAAGTTAAGTGTTACTGAGATGAGAATGATTAGGACAAAATGCGAAATGAATATATTCGTGATAGGGTTGGTGTAGCTTCTGTGATAGACAAAATTAGATAAAGTCGTCTTAGATGGTTTGGTCACATTAAACTTCGACCATCTGATAATCCAATTAGGAGAGTAGATGTTTTAGATTCGACTTATGTTAAGAAAGGAAGTGGTAGATTTAGGAAAACTTGGGCTTTTTGTTTAAAAAATGATCGTAATTTGTTAGAACTAAATGAAAATATGACACTAAATAGGACACAATGGAGAAAAATGATTCATGTAACCGACCCCATGTAGTGGGATTAAGGCTTTGTTGTTGTTGTATTTAATTTCTATCTCAAATTCTCACTCTTATCCAAGCATTGATTCAAATTCATGAATATGTTCTAATGTAGATACAAATTTTGACTAAACATTTGATACACATTCATATAATAATTGCAACTCATCTTCTGCATTTAAAACATCCTAGCATGATTAATTTCTTCAATATGATTCTATTGAACCATATATGATTCTATTGAACCATATATGATTCTATTGCTGTCATACTTAACTGCTTGTAGATATGATTTGAATTTTTTAGGGGCATTAATCATATATTTAGAATTTCTATGGATATGATTGTAATATTCTTTAATATTTGAGGATATGCATAAAACTAAAGTGTTGCTGAGATGAGAATGCTTGGGTGGATGAATGACTTGACACTTAGAGACAAAATGTGAAGTGAATGTACCCGTGAAAGATTTGGTGTAGCTCCAGTGGCAGACAGGATTAGACCATCCAATGTTTCAGTTAGGAGAGTAGATATTTTAAATTCGACCTATGTTAAGAAAAGGTAGAGTTAGGCTTGGGCATATTGTATAAAAAAAGATATTAATTTATTAAAATTAAACGAAAATATGACACAATGGTGAAAAATAATTCATGTTCTTCACTCCACTTATTTGGATGAAGGCTTGTTGTTGTTGTTGTTTTTATCTGAGAATATGCAGAAAGCAGTATCAATTGTTTGTTGAATTATAGTTTTGTTGTTTCTGATTTCTTGTTAAGGCCTTTATTAAATTAAATATTCCAACAATAAATAATATTTAGCTAAAATAACTATAAATATTGCCATATTTGCTTATTTGCCACTTTTTTTATTAAATTGATCACGCAGTGGATCTTTATACTAAATAAGTGATAAGTATTGTTCTTTAATATTTATGTCTGTTTTTTTTATCAAACTCATGATGACTTGGTAAATAATTGGGCCTATCTTATTAATTTTGATTTAATGCGTTCAAGTCTTTGGCAATTAATTAGATTATATTTTTTGAAGAAGATTTTTAACTATTGATCAAACGTTAAAATTTTCTATGATCATATCAGCCATCAAATGTAAGAATCTAATTTGGAACTTTGTAATAATAACATTCTATTTGTTTAGAATTTAAGTTTACCTATCTTATTTAAATTGAATTATTTATTATTTTTTATTTACTCATTTCCTATGCATTAGTTTTATTTAATATGTTAGCGCAACCAAAAGCTTTAATATTAAATTGATGTGTAGGTTGTTTTAGGGTCTAGGTTTTCTAGTGCCAACTAAAATGTTGCAATAAGTATGAATCACATAGAAGAAATTATTCAATAGACTAATGATCACTAGTCTTGAACTTCAATTTTTAATCTTTTTTAATTGTCTTTTATTAATTTTATATTGGCTCAATTATTATGCCTTATTTCTAGTTAATATGTTGATTTAATTATAAGCTATGATATCACAAAGTGATGTAGGTTGCCTAAGGGTTTAGGGTTCCTAATGCCATCTAAGATGTTGTAATGGATGTAAATCACGTAATAGGATTCTTATAAACATCTAAAAATAAAAAAATCGACTTCTTTAGGTTAAAATTTAAATACAGGAGAGATGGAATAAAAAAAGAGAATGCATCAATCGGTTCATCAAACTTGTCAAGAAATTTCAGTCAGGATGTTAATCGAGCAACCAATTATTTTCAAAACTCACCTGTGAAAATTCTGACCAAATGAAGACCTGCAATGCCAATAATCAATATTTGAAAAGAATATTGATTAAGAGAAGGAACCATTAAAGTGGAAAAAAATTCTTATCTCATGCTGATAGAAGATTTTCCCCCAAAAATTAGCTATGGCATTTTAACCACTTAAAAAACTACCGTATTTAACAAGAACATATGAAATTTTATTGTTGTACAAAGAGAAGAGAATGAGCAATACTAGAATAGTAGAAATAGGTGAGAAGAACATAGCGTGGGTGAAAAAAATGGAACAACACATTACAATGTAAATCATAATAGTTGTGAATTTATAATTGAACCTACATAGTGACAAACCGGTGAACCAATAAACAAACCATTAGACTGGGAAATTCTAGCAGCCAGAATCAATCAAACTGAGCCAAAAGAACTTGGACTTTAGCATAGAAACACGTCATCCTCATTAGGAAACATAATCATATAGACATTTTCTTGTGAATATGAAATTTAACTTGCAAAAAAAGAAAAAGAAAAAGAAAAAGTCCGTAATTCATCAATTTACTAATGTCTTGTTGTAGCACTCCAGATTTACGCTTATGATGATTGAAGACCCTCGGATATCCATCAAACTTACTCCTAGAGCTCAGCCTTAACTACATGCATATCATTTGGTCTAAAAGTTAAATTGGCTTTAGCGTAGTTGTGACGTGAAACGATATTAGTTGTAATGTGAACCAATATTAGTTTTATTCTCATCCTCGAGCCTTTATGTTTGATGATTTGTTTGTTTTCTCTCACCATTTTTATAGTAATTTTATATGATAGAAAATATCAGCACCTTGCCATATATCAAATATTTTCTAGTCATGTCTTGTTCATTTGGTTGCCTTGTATTGCTCTATTGAGTTCGTCATTTGTGGTTACAACGCTTGCAAGCATATGATGACATATTCTAGGGAAAACTCCTCTTTTTTATTTCACTAGTTCTTTATATATTTTCTCCTTTTTATCCTGATTCTCTGTTTTGATTTCTTTGAAGCTTCTGTAGGATCTATTGAAGAGTCTGAAATAGTTATCATATACAAAATTGGACTATTTGGACTATTCCATATTTTAATTTTGAATGGAATGATTATGTATTTACTTTCCAATTGATCATTTCCATCTAATGATAGGATACATGATCTAGCCTTTTGATCTCGTCTCTTGCAGTATCCACGCCCGCAGGCCACCACGTTCACTGAAGACTTTGATTTCACAGCAATGAATGAAAAGTTCAACAAGGATGAAGTTTGGGGCCATCTGGGCAAAAGCAGACCCCACTCAAGCAACATTGAAGAAGATGATGAAGCTTATGGCTTCGAGGAAGAAAATGGCCAGTCTGTAGAATTTGATGTCAAGGTAATGCATTTCTCTCCTTGCTTCTCTCTTCATTCACACTTTAAAAAGTTATTTTTTGAATTCTTTTCTTATTCTCTCTTGTTCTGTTGATGAAGCCCGTTTATGTGAAGGATGATTTCTTCGATTCCCTTTCTTCCAATAGCAATGACCAAACGAGCAATGGGAGGATAAAGTTCTCCGAACAGCTGAAGATTGACACCGAGGTACATTTAACAAAGCTGTGCTCCTTGAGATATTTTTTCACCCACACCCTGCTCAATCAAATTGTCTCAAAATTTTGATTTATAATTTTAATTTTTCCATTCCAGACTTTTGGTAATTTTTCAAGGCCTCGATCTGCATATAGAGGAGGCCGAGGTGTTCGTGGAGGCCGAGGGCGAGGCTCTTACTATGGTAGGGGCTATGGCTACTCCGGGAGGGGAAGGGGTTATCCTGGCACAAGCCGAGACTCTTAGGAACTTCTTGTTTTTCCTAATATTATTATTACTGGGAGATGGCGAAAACACTGGAAAAGTTGTTAGTCTGAAATAACATAGTTAGCCATGGCTATTTCATGAGAAAAGCTCTGGTAGTATGCATGTGTTTATGTTTGCTTATAGGGCAAAATATGGTCTCTCTTCTGATATCCTGCATTTCTCCTGCAAATGTGGTATTGTTGGTGGAATTTGTCTCCTTCAAATGGTAATATATTTGGATTGGTATTTGTAGTTTATTTTCTTTTGCTTTCTAGTTGCATGTTTTGTTTGCTGAAAAAAAGTTGGATCAGGATGCCTATTAAAATTTTAGCTAGAATGAATTTAATTTTATTGGACTTGCGTTAAGATTAGTGCAATATCAGTTTTAATTGATTATTTCTATAAAAGTTAAGTTTAAAATTTAAATTTTTTTGTTTTTCGCTTGTATGTTGTTGAGGTTGAGGTGTTGTCAGTAATAGGATTTGTTTGGTGGGATGTCCATATAAAAGGCTCTATTGCCATAAGAAAAAAGTTTGTAGGAATGAAGTTTAATTGCTTGCTAAAATAGTGTTGGGGCATATGCATCATTGCGACAATTCGAATATATTTATGAATCTCACTCCCAAACTTTTAGATTTACACAACTCAAATATTTAATCTCTCATAAAATGTGTAGTATTATTGCTTTAAAAAAGTGAAATGCACCTCTTGAATAAAGTTAAAGCAATATAGTGGTATACATGTAGATTTGAATAACGTAGCTGTTAGATATTCGCTGGCTGTATTTAGTCTGTACGGTGTAAAATTTTTGCAATAATACATGAGAAATAATTATCAATAAGGAATTATACATAAGATTAATTTAGGTTCCCTCACAGTTGGATTTCAGTTGTCTTTTATGAATCACATTAAGAAGAGAAAGGAGTAGATGAAGTTTGGGATCTTTATAAGTATATTGAGGGAAATGTCGCTTTATTCGTATTTTTATCTCTTATTTATAGATGTGTTTTGTATAATTATAGAAAGGAGAGAATGGTTATGAAAACTGTTTTTAATGCCATTAAGACTCTAATTTATTGTATAGATTGTCATATTTGTATTAAAATTTGAATTTTAGGATTGATGGTAATTGGCTAGTCAGTGGCTTGAAGTTTAACCGACTAAGGCAAACGGTTGAGTGGTAGTCATGCCTTATGGAGCACGCATTGGTCGGTCGAGGTGTTTAATAGAATGACGATCTTGCTCAGTATCTTTTGACACAATTGACCAGAGCGGTTGGTTGTGAGGTAGTCGTTCAGTCCAGACGTGGGGGTTGGTCGGTCGAATGTGATCGGCCGTCTTTTTTTTTTTAGTGAGACCTGACTCATTTTTCATTCGGCTTGAGTCATACAGGGCTCATGTCTCGCCTGTCTAGTTGGTTCATCGTCTTGGCTGAATCTCCCAATCTTACGAGGTCTTCATTTATTCTTGTCGCAACCTACGCGGGGTATCCAACGAGACTCCTGTCGAGATAATTCAAGCCTCACTTTAGGCAGAGCTTACCATTATTGAGTGGGGAACCATTTCCGGAGCTTGAACCTATCCCGGGTTTAGAGACGTGACTTCATGTTGGGCCTTAAAACATGAGTGATTGTTTACCTCAAAAGGAGACCCTTTCATCTTTGCCGTTCGTTCTCCTTGAGATTCATGCTGGTATTTTTGGTATATACATATTAGTTCCTTGAATTTTCTTACTCATTAATAGCGACAACTACAATAAGAACATAAAAAATTATTAAACAATCGTTAGCAATAAATTTGTGAAATGATTGAACACATGACTTCCCTTAAAATACCATGCTCCGTGTGCTCTATAAATAGATAGGAACTGAGCTCGGTATTATTTGTTGTCAATTTCTCTTTTCATAACTTAGGGGTGTGATGGTTGACAAATCGAATCAGATTGTTGTGGATCGTGAGCGGCTCACAAGGGCAGGGTTTCAGATTCCTTCTTCTATAAAGAAGAAGTTGGGGCGAATGAAAAAAGAGCAAGGCTCGAATCTGACCGGGTCGACGTAGTCGAATCATCCAATGATGCATAAGGTCATTCGCTGAAGATGCCTCACTGAGGGGCCTCGGAGTCTGTCTCAGATGTGTGTGTTTTGAGGGCTAATATGCCCTTCCAACCGAGGCGAGCGACAAGGAGCTAGGAGGAGTGGCAATCATGACCCTTCCGTAGTCGGTACCACAGGAAAGCGGGGGTGTCTCGACATCGGAGGGAGAGGAGGCCTTTAAAACTGTGTCCTCCATAAAGAGATTTATTGATGAATTGGCCTTGTCAGAGGAACATTAGGAGGATAGGTTGTCAAAGAATGTTGCAGAGTCTACCTCTATTATGGTGGTCGATTCGTAGCTTTGAGATGTGGGGCTCCTACTGCTGTCAACCCTGGTAATTAATCAAACTCTCAACCCATCTTTCATGAAAGATCTCCGGCTGTGGGATCATCAAGGTGGGCACAATCCCACGAGATCATATAGCAGCGGTCAAGCAAGGCCTAATCATTAGCGGGGCCAGTCAAATCTTTTGAGGGACTCGTCGGGGGTAAGGCTGTAGACGAGCTGAGCTTGAGCAAGCTTAGGCTTGACTCATGTTCGACTCGTTCGAAATTGCTCGTGATCAAAATCAGCTCGTGTTGAAAATCAGCTCACGAACAGTGTGTTCGTATTCGACTCAATTTAAATATTTGTGTTCGCAATCGGCTCAAAATTGGCTCACTAAAATTAAATTGGAAAAAAATAAATGTAGATTGTTGGATTCAAACCTGGACCAAATGTATGCAAAAGATGACACATAACCACATTTTCACATGAGTGGTTTGATTTAAAATTAGATATAAATCTATATAATATATTATTATATAATTAATATATGTAATATATTATTATATAAATAACTATATGATTTTATTTTGAGATAAAACGAGTCGAACATGAGCGAACAAAGAGTTGTTTGTGTTCCTTTTGTTTATAATTCGAGCTTTTAAAAATTGAACTTGTTCGGCTCTAACGAGCCAACTGCGAGCTACTTAACAAGCCTAACACTAGCTCTTCGTGAACAACGAGCTTTTTTGATAGCCTTAGTCGGCGGTTCAGCTGCGGATCCTGTATAGGAGCTTTCTGCTCGCTTGGATGTTGAAGTAGCGTTTCTACGGATGAAGCTCGCCACTTCTGAGGTGGGCTAAAAGAGGTGTTTTGCAAGCTGAAGGCACTCCGTGAGATGTCTGATCTAGCAAAGTTCAACCGGGAAGCTGATCAGATGGTTCATATTAGGTTAGAAGGAGTGATGGTTCTCCGGAAATTGAGGGAGCATCTCCCCTTCGAGCTCTTGGAGGAACTCTTTATAAAATAATTTTTTTGAGGTTTATAATAAGTTATTCACAATAGAATAATATTTTAATGAATTTTTGAAAAGACGTTTGGTGTGATACTTATCATTATGCGATGCTTCGTTTGACACACTAATCTATAAATAGGGGAAGGGGCTGCTTCTTTTCACTTTATGCACTTTTATTTATTATTATTTTTTTTTGCTTCTCTTCTCCTTTCGTCCTTCGACAGGTTCTGCTCGTCTTTCGAGATTGTCCCTCAAATACTCACTTTATTTGTTTGGCTCCGCGAAGGGAACAAACTCTTCATTTCTTACAGGAAAAAAGTGAGGGAACTGTAGCAAAAGTATGTTCTTGATGAGAGCATAGGTTATCTAAAGTTGCTCGGATTGGCATGAGTGACGGATCCTCTAGGAAAATTTTTGGTCTTCTACCAAAACCAGTTCAAGTATGGCCTCAAGTTGCCCTTGTGCTAGGAACTTTGGAGCATCTTCAACACTTATGGGGTTATTCTAGCGCAAGTGATGCTGAACTCCATAACTGTAATCATGAATTTTGTCCTTTTCTGTTGGTGGAAGAAACTTGCATGGTCGATCAAACTATTTAGATACTTATTCTTATTCAAGGTCCACAGAGAGGCCTATGCTATATACTTAGTGGGCAATAAACTCCACCTAGGAGTGGAGAATAAGATAAGCGATTGGAAGAAGAAGTTGTTGGCAGGTTTCTGTTCTGGCACCTGGGGAATCCATATCGATCCATTAGGGTGTAAGGTGTCCTTGCCGAGGTCTCTTCCAGAGAGCATGACCGTCGCCCTAAAGATGTTGTATGACCATCATCTCTGAGCTTCTTAATATTACGCTGAGGGAATATGTACCCATGTCTTGACGGGTAAAATTACAGAGGAGCAATGACACAACTCAAGAATTGTAGAAGAGGTCCGAGAGATGGTGGTGAACAAGAAGTTGGCTACCAAGAGTCAGAAGTGGAAACACCTCCCAGAATCAGATAATCTGGAAACACCTCCCAAAATTCATTCTAAACTGGTCTAACTTTCTTGAAATTGCAACAACTTGATTTGTTAGTATGGAAAAAGCATCAGTTTCATGAATATTGACTACTTTCTTAAGATTTACTCTTTCAGAAGGCCATTGAAAATTATTTATAGTTATCTCTTCAATTAAAGCATAAGCATCTTGAAATGGTTTTGACAATAATGAACCACCAACAGCGACATTGATAATAGATCTAAGAGATTCAACTAATCAATTGTAAAAAGTTTGAATTATTAACCAATATGGTATAACATGGTGTGAACACTTTCTTAAAGGTTTTTTAAATCGTTCCCATGCTTCATAAATAGATTTCCCTTCAAACTGTAAAAAAAATGTAATATCATTTCTAAGTTTCACGGTTTTTATGGTGAAAAATATTTAGCAAGGAATTTTTGCGCTAAATCACTCCAAGTTCTGATAGATACAGATGATAACGAGTGTAACCATATCTTAGCTTTATCCCTCAGTGAGAAAGGAAATAATCTAAGTCTTATAGGATCATCTAATACATCATCATATTTAAATGTAGCACATAATTCTAGAAAATTGACAAGATGTAAATTTGGATCTTCAGTTGGTGCTCCCCCAAACTGATTATTTAATACCATTTGGATAATAGAGAGTTTAAGCTCAAATGAATTATCAACTACAACGGGTTTTTGAATACTACATTGAAGTTCATCCACCATAGAGTTCGCTTAATCTCTTAAAGGTCTAAACTCTTCAACATTTTGATTATTTTGATTTGTCATTTCTTGAAAATTTTCTAATAGTTCTTTATAATTCAGAATCGTAAGACACAAGTTCTGCGGAACCTAAACTACACATACATTACTATAAAGCATAAACTAAAATAAAACAAAAAAAAATAAAAACACACAAACAAAACTTTATATATAAATGACACTACAATATTCCTAAAATAAATCATAAAGTTTAAATAATACTTACTAAAAATTTTATTTTCTAAAAACTTCTTTTAAAAATATTTTTGCAAATTACTATTATATTTTTCCTTCTCTCCCCGGTAACGACGCCAAAAAATTTATCCTGACTATTGGGTATAGATAAATGTAAAATGAGATGTATGCAATTAATTTTCCTAATGGAATATTTTTAATTTACAATGACGCCAAAAACTTGGTGTCAAGCAAAAGCTAGGTAAATATTTCACTGTGAAACAAATAAGAATGCAGTTATAATTTTAAATATGAGATACTAAGTATACGTATCAAGTAATATAAAACTTTCTGATTAAGTCCCGAATATTGAACCCACAGAGAGAACTAGATTTAGATAACAAAATTTTACTTCACAATATATTCTTACATAAACTTAAGATGTTAAAATAGGAATGAAAGTTCAATTCTTTTTGTAATTTTTGATAGTTGAAATAAAGTAAGAAACTAATTAACTTAACTAAAATACTTGCAAGATGAATGCATTATAAATAAATCATCTTTTTCCTTATAATGAATCAGTGAGAAATATAAAAATTATGTTGTGAAAGTATACTAAATGTATTGTGCCAAATAAGAGCAATAATATTTTTTACCCTTACTAGAGATGCTATAAAAAACATTGGCTAATATATAGTTTGGATAGTTCTGAAGACCGACTAGGCAGGGAAGATACTAGCTGTCACTCTAGAGTTCCCTCTTCTCCCTCCACCTAGGGGATAACATCTCGTATCAAAACCTAAAATTATAATCAAATTGGGGGCTTTAGCCTGTCACTCTAAAGTCCTCGAATTGTACACCCTTGAAAATTTTATTTCCTTATTTATTTGCACTCAACCCCATGAACTACATTCTTATTCATGAAATCAATATGTGATTCCAATCATTTGTTGACTTAGACAATATCATCTTCGATCTTACATGTTATCACAGTAGGTATTAACATCTTAATTGGCTAAATCAAGAAGTAAATGAAATGCAGGGTTTCAAATCATCACAAGTTCTTCCAACATTGAAGTTTAATACTTCACACAATTTCTTTCAAATACTTAATCACTTATCATTTTAAGGAAAAAGATGAGTAAAACTACTTGAAATTCATGGAGAAAACACAATCACACATGACTTTAAAAGTAGAAATCATGCATACAAATAAGAAATCTAAATTAAAACCAAATGTAGACAAATTTAAACACTTATCTCAAATTATCTCCACTAAATGCCTTGAAGTTTCTTTGAATTCTCCTCATGCTCTCATAATACAAACTAACACTCAAAATAAAATAAAATAAAATAAAGGTGGCCTGCGATGGTGACGACAATGGACTGTGAAGTTTGATGGATGGCTGCCTCTTCTCCTGGAAAAATTTAAGTCTTTTCTTATAAAAATCTAAGGGGTGCCTTAGTGCTCTTCAAAAAGCTATCTCCATTCAATGAATCTTCTAGAAGTTGCCTCCTCATAAGTCAATTGAATGAATTTTCGTGCCCATGGGTTATTTCCCACTTTTTTTTCAAGGGTTTCTTCAAACACCTCTTCAAAAATCCGCTCAATTTAACTAATTCATCAAGTAACTGCTTGTGGTGCTTAAGCTTGGGGTACCTGACGCTTAGACGTGGAGCCTTTGGCGCTTATGTGTCAGACTGGGAGCTTAGGCGCCCCAGTTAATTTTTTGCACCTTTTTTTCATTTTTCTCGAAATTTGACTATTTTTCACTCCTTTTAGCATTTTCCATCCATTTGATTGTACCTGTAAGAAAAACAAACAAATAAATTTTATTAAAGCACAATATCTCAAAAATATGTATAAAAATGTGTATAAAAATGTTATATATTTTAAGTGTATCAAAATTCCTCAAACTTAAGATGTTACTTGTCCTCAAGTGACTTTTCAATCTTTAAAAACCAACATAAGTAGATAAAGTATATGAGTTTTGTTAGGAGTTGCCAAAATTTTGATGTAGAAATATACTAGTCCAATTTAGAAAAAATATTAGTAAACGAGACCAACTTAAAGTTTAGAAATTTTTAATATTAAGAAATATGAGTTCTTATCTAATTCATAAATATTGTAGATTTTCCAAATATAAAGTTTAGGCATTTTATCTTCTCCACTTAAAAATTTTTAGTAAGCATAATTTTACACATTTCATTATATCCTTAAGCTTAAGAGTTTCTCAAGTCTTATACTTTAAAAAGATTAGATGTGAAACCAATTTTTGATTAGATACTAATCCTCAAGCTTCTTCTCCCTTTTTATTTTCTTTTTCTTTTCCTTTTTCTTTTTCTTTCTTTTTCTTTTCCTTTTCTTTTTCAGGCAAGAATTACTATATCTGGATAGACCTTTAATGGTTTTGAATTCCACTCTTTCTTTCCTAAAGCAAATAGTTGATATTTTTCTTTCACTTAAAAACATAATAATAGTTTTGAAATTTAATTTCAATAAAAGAAATTTAAGTTTTGAAATTAAAAGGCCTAAATTTCTAACTTTTTCAAAAATACAATTTTTCCTACTAAAGATAGTTACACTCTATTTAGCATTTTCCATACTAAAAAAATTGTAACTTTAATTTTTTCTTCATTACTATAAATTTTAACTAAATTCTCTTACTCATTTCTAAAATCAAAATTTTACTTTCCTAATATAATTTCATATACATAATCATTTCTTAAATCAAAATATAATTTTATTTGAAATACATTTGAGAACAAATAAACTTTCAAGTTTCTTTAAAATTTTTCATCCCCCCAGACATAAATTTTTAATAGAAATAAAACATTTTAGCATCATATATAAATAAACAGGAATGAATACTAACTATAACATGCTTTGTAGGAATTTTTATATATTAAATATGCAAGTACAAAAAGTAAAAAAAAGGAGTAAAAAATTTAAATTGATCAAATTTTAATTTTCTTAACATATGGAGATTCATCAGACTTCTATACAGTAGAGTATAACATAAAAGCAAAGAAACACACTAACAAACATATATGACTGCAACATAAAGAAAAATAACTGTTAGTAAATTGAAAATTTTAAACATGCAGCTTTAAGTAACAAGCTTGCTAAACCCTAAACCTTCCTAAGATTTCAGAATTAAGTTTAACAAACACTAACTAAATAAAACAAAATCATTAAAACAATTACTACCACACATAATAACTACTCACTAAACACAAATACATCACAGAATGTGTACAAAACAAAATAATCTCAACAATAACAATTGAAAACACAACACAAAGTATAAAACAACTGAACTAACAACAGTTCATAACAGCACATAAGCTGCAAACATAAAACAAAACTAAAGATCCAAACTAATTATCACTCTCTTCTTCATCATTATCATCACTACGCCAAGCAACTATAGGCTCATATGATGGATATCTAGGGTACTGAGGAAAAACAACATCCCGATTACCTCTATTGAGATGCTCCATAGCTATGTTGTATTCCTCCTCATAATCACTTTGGCTCTTCATATACCATATGTTCTACCAAATGCTCCAAGTTTAAAACCTTATATGCAATGTGATTGACATTCTCTAAAATCCTCTGTAATAACTAAGTCTGAGAATCAAAACTAGAGGCTCGTGAAGTAGAAGCAGCAGAACTACTGGGGAATCCACCCTTCCAACCAAAAATAGAATGATGTGAATAAGTCTTCACATTCACATTGGTAATGGGCTTTTAGTGGCTGTAAGATCTCATCCTAGCTGTCATATCTAACACCAACCTACTTGCATAATGAAAAAGAGCAAGGATGCAAATCCCAAACTTGCAGTGGTAGCAGCAGCAACAAAATTGAAAAATGACCTCATAAATCAATCCTCCTATGTTAATAAGCTTGGACTTCTGAATACGATAGTTCAAATTTTCTCTATCTTGAGTCACTCACTTAAATGATTTGTAGGAAGTAGATGAGCAGAAATAAAATAATGTCATGATTTTGCAATGAAATCCAACTTTGAAGTAGAAAACTTTACCCTTCTTTCATTTGTAATCTTCCATAATCCTCTCCCAACAGTTAAAGATGAAATTATCTCATCGAGCTCCTCCTCAGTAGAACTATAGTTTGAATAAGAACACAATGTACTCGGTGGAAATTGATAAAGCTGATTAATTACCTCAGGAGAAAATGGTACTGTCTTCCCCATCACTATGTTTCCTTCTTCATCAGCCTCCTAGAGATTATCATAGAACTCTAGCACCACTGAAATCACAGTGACAATAGAAAAATAACAGAATCACTCCCACCAGCAGCTAACTATCAGCTCTTCAATAGCTCCTCCTGCATTTTTAAAACATTGCTCAGGAATTAATTTTCCCAAATGTAGTGCATCGCTATACAGATCCTGAGCTCTCGAACTAACAAATTTACTTGAATCAAATGGAGCTTTCCCCTTGCTTCTCTTCATCCTTGGTGCCATTTTCTAAAAAAATGTATAAAATTCAAAATAAATTTCAAAATCAACTCCAAGTCACTAAACTCAACTTCTAAAAAGCTTAAACTAACAAATCCATGCATTTTCCACAATTTTTCCAACATTTTCACCATTAATAGTAATTTTTGGGTAGCTCATGAATGTGCTCTAAATACATGACGAAAATAAAAAATTTTTGCATAGAAGTGAAGCTCTTACCTCAAGAAGATCAAATATAACAAATTTGGCTTGAATCCACCAAGAAATCTTCAAATTAGATGATGCCCTAGCCTAGAAATCATGAAAAACCGAGGAAGAAAGCGAGCAAAATTGCGTTAATGGATTTTTTTGGAACAAAAATTCACTTAAAACCATTTGCGAACCGGCTTTCGTGAACCGATGCTTAAGCGAGAATGGTTCGACACTTAGGCGTCAGTCTATCAGTTTAGGAAGCACTTAAGCGGGGGTTTTGGCGCTTAGGTGCTAGTGCACAAATTTTGATTTTTTTGATTTAAGTGAAATGCAATCCTAGCCTAAGTCAACCAAACGTTTATGGTCTCAAACACTGTAACAACTATTTTCTTCCCTCTTAACTTACTTATTACTCAAGATTCACCAATTTAAACTAATTTGATTAGACACTAAATAACACAAAATTTCACACAAACAAAACATTTATATTAATTCACAAACAATTACAAATACTTTCAAATACATAAATTTTCAATCCAAATAGTCTCGGATGAGAAAATTCCTAGCACAAACACCAAACAATTTTAACATATAAAAACA
The DNA here is from genome assembly GCA_003013225.1 of Phalaenopsis aphrodite. Lineage (NCBI taxonomy): Eukaryota > Viridiplantae > Streptophyta > Magnoliopsida > Asparagales > Orchidaceae > Phalaenopsis > Phalaenopsis aphrodite. Next base: position 104,682 of record NEWO01001013.1, read on the forward strand.
CATTAAAACACACTTAACATTAACAAATACTAAACACATTAATACAAATTCACAAACTTAATTCCACTCTCTAGTTGATGGAACAAATTCTGGCGTATTGTTAGTCTCTCCTTTAGCATTTGAAATGTATATATGAAAGAACGAACGATGATTAATAACTCTAATTGAATCTTCTTCAATCCACTTATTCTTCAGATACATTGCGTTGTCTGCTTCTTCAATAAAACTGGTATGACTAAACTACATCTTAAGTTGCCATCCCATATGATCCATATATGCGTTAACATCCATCACTTTTGCTTCAATTAAAGCTACGTTAGCCTCAATCTTAGTGATTTTCTTCACTATTCCTTCGATACTAACGACAAGGAAACTGTTATGTAACTCTTGCGCACTCTGATTAATAAACTTCTTTCTCATTGCTTCCTCCTTCTTCTTCAAATCACTCTCCCAAGAAGACATTTTTCAGAGCTTCTCTCTTTTCACTTAGGACTCGTTTGGAGTAGCTGCGGAGGCGTGGCGCAACACGTGGACACATTTCTGCATCGTTTGAGACAGCAACGACAAAGTGGGCCGCGGGATCGACCCCACGACCAGCTTTTGTTCACGAAGGATTACCCGGATACCCTCAACCTCTCACAGAGTCTCGTCCTCCCCTGCAACACCTTCTTCTCCGATCACCTCCAACCTCCAATCCCAAAACCCTCTTCGCTTCCTTAGCTCCACCTTGGTCGATCGCCTCCTCGAAGACTCCCTCTGCTTCACAGACGCGCACGAAGGCTTCCGATATGTGATCATCACCTTGAATTAGCAACTCTCCATCATACGCGCCGCTGTGCGTCGGCGAGATGATGTGACCATGGCTTCCACTTCCCGTGAACAGACTCTATTTGAGATCAATTGCAAATAAATAATTAAACAAAATATATTGTATTGGGAATTTAACTATTCTTCTCAGGTTTTATTGGGTCCAGTTGCTTTTAGAAGCCAGTTATTTACCCACCTAATGCATGAGTTTCTAGCTAAAGAATATGACACCGGTTAATTTTTAAGTCTTATAGACTAAAATATAATTTTAGGATTTTTCTTTAATTTGCATTTATAATAAATAAAATTACTCTATATAATAATTGATTCCATAGATATATACATAAAATTGTGTTCCATGTGTTAGATATATAACTACATAAAATTGTGTTCTATATGCGTTTTTATTCTTATACAGAAGTTGTTAACACTTAGGGGGCCTACTAAAGTTTAAAAAATATGATTTTTATACTTTTCTTTTAAACAGTTTACCAAATAGGGTTAGTATGGTCTTTTTTTCCATAAATAGCTACCCAAAAACTGGTTTCACACAGTTGCACCAAGCAGACAGCCAACTTCCCCGCAGCTGCTTCCTCGCAACTGCTTTCTGGGGCAGTGCAACTGCAACTGAAAAGCTGAGAAGCCGCAGCTGCGCCAAACAGAGCCTTAGAATTTAAGGGTTAAATGGAGGTGTGGTGAAATTTCTCTTTATTCCCTTCTATTTATAGGCTTTAAACCTTCCTTTAACTCTTAGACACTGTTGACCTCATTTTTTAGGTCTTCTTTTCCCTTCTCTAGATACCTTAGGGTCTAGCCTTAAGATTTCCCTATTTTGACTCTCTTAGAGGACTAGACTAGGACCCACACACTACATTCTGCACGATAGATATTACGTATCATGTATAGATACTATGGACTTTACATAGATATTACACTTGCATGAGAAATATATACTACACTCATACAGACTGTACAGTTCACACACTATGCCCTGCATGATAGATCCTACACTCACATACACATACACTACACTTTGATGAGTTCAGATACTACTTTTCATGTATCGGTGCACTACATTTTAAGGATTTCAGATACTACTCTATTCACATATTCACTAAATGATAGGGTTTAAGGCTGTTTGACTTTAGGGGTGATTCGTTGGTGGCCTCTAGTTGATGTTGATAGGTTAACCTCGATATATCAGTTGCCTGTGGGATCGAGATAGAGAGAAAGGAGGTCTAGTCTAAGCCTATCCCCGAATTGAAATCTAATTTTCCATCTTTAAACTTTCATATGCTCATCATTTAACCTTTCCTTTATAATTTGCAAATGTTTACCTAACCCATTTATATCATACAACTGCAATCTGTTTTGAAGCTTTAGTAGAATTTGATCAGGTACGCTTTTATTTATTTAATTTCCATACTTTATTTTCTGCATATTTTCTTTTATTTTGTATCGTACTATACTTTGCTATATATCTCATGCACTTTCCTATCACCTCTTGCAACATAGTCTTTTCTTTTTGTCTATTCTTTGTTGTACTGTATACATTTATCAATATTCATGCTTTAGTTGCTACCTTTCTAGTATGTTAGTGTAATTCCCTAGGATAGGCCATTCGACGCATGGTTATTATTATTATTATTATTCTCTCTTCTCTCTCTCTTCTTCTCGGAACGAGACGATGACGTGGTCAGTTGAAGATTCATCTTCAGACAACGATTGAGACAACTACCAAAGACTGAAGGATGAGCTTATGCAGAATCTCGATAGATTTAAATAACATACCTATAGGACATTGAGGTTGTTCGTTTGGCACGACGTAAATCCTCACATTATCTTTTAGGACTTTCTACGATTTTTATATCGTATGATATAAGTCCTAAACCTTTTTAGGCTTTCCGAGGTCGTCGTTTAGTACGACATAAATCCTCACATTTTCTCAGGCTATTCGCATATGATGTGCAAATATAAGTCCTGAACATCTAAATAATTTACAGGATTGAAACATCAAATAATTTCTCTTTTAAAGACGTAAAGCCAAACCATAGATTAGTTTGAGATGCTACAGAATCTCTTTCAGTATCTTTGACATCTCCTGGTTTTCATTCCTTTGGATTCTGAAAATAACTGTTCCTATTTGTACATATCCCATTTGACTTTTCTTATGAACAATCATGAAAAATTGAACGTTGAATTCTTGAAGACGAAACCTCTGATCATTATCGAGAGTTTTCTTAGGTAACTTCGATTGTCTAAGATGTAATTAACTATAGGGGCTTGCTCCTATAGGGAATTTAAGATCCTAGATTAATCTAAACCTTATCTAATCTGTATATTAGATAAGGGAATTTGTTGGCTATAAATTTTGCAGACCAATATAGAGTCATAAACTTTTAAGTTTAGATAGTTAAACCTACCAATAAGTGATATGTCTACCCTTCAAGATGATATATCATTTATAGTATCATGTTCAGCTGTTTAAACTACTAGATGTATGAGGTCTACTCGGTTTCATTATTTTCTAAAAATAAAAGATACCATTTTCATAAAATTAAAATTATATTATATATATATATATATATATTAAATTCTAAATTTAAATTTTAAAATCTTATTTAAAAAAAAAATAGCGGACAGGAACGTTCTAGAACTGCTCTTACACGTTTAAGTTAACCAATTCACAATTAGAACCTCTTGAACCAAATTTGCACATATTTTTTAACTGTCGCGCTTAAGCCCCGGATCTTTGCGCTTAAGCGCAAGTGCTCAAATTAGCACATGTCAACTTAACATCCAAATATTCGTTCTAATATGTCTAAGTCATCTTTTATGGTATTAGAATAATCACTAACTCATTATATGGTCAAAATACTACGAGAATTTTCTAAATCACACACAATAACACAATAATATAAATAAACACACAAATCACTATGGGGTGCCTCACACAGAGCGCTTGGTTAACGTCGTTAGCCTGACGTAACCATTGGTTATTCTGGTTGACCCAACATAAGAAAATCATTTACTTTAATTTAGTCACATAAAAAGTAGGATTTTAGCCAGTGACCATTCACTTTGAATATTTTATCAGTTTTAGGATCTTTGATATCCACAACTCCATAGGGGTAAAATTTCATCACAACAAATGGACCCATCCACCTGGATTTAAGTTTGCATGGAAATAATCTTAACCTTGCATTATAAAGCAAAACTTATTGTCATGGCTAAAAATTTTTAATTAGAATCCTCTGATCATGCCACATCTTCATCTTTTCTTTGTAAATCTTAACACTTTCATACGATTCATTCCTTATCTCTAAAAGTTCATTTAATTGGAATAACTTTTCTTACCAGCATGTTTCAAATTGTAATTAAATTTCTTAATAGCCCAATATGCTTTATGCTCAAGTTCAACTGGTAAGTGACACACTTTCCCAAATATTAGCCTATATGGGGAGATTCCTATAGGAGTTCTGTATGCAGTTCTATAAGTCCACAAAGCATAGTCAAGTTTAGCTGACCAATCAATTTTAGTTGGATTAATAGATTTTTTCAATAATATTTTAATTTCACGATTACATAATTCAGCCAAACCACTTGTCAAAGGATGATAAACAACAGCAATTCTATAATTTATATGATATTTCTTTATTAGATTCTCTATTACTATATTTGCGAAATGACTTACTCCGTCAGTTATGATTACTCTCAGCATCCCAAATCCACAAAATACAATCATTCTTAAAAATTTTGTAGCACTTTGAGCATCAAATCGAGGTAAAGCAACAACTTCTATCCATTTGGATACATAGTCTACTGCTAATAATATATATATACATTTCCAAAAGATGGTATAAATGTTCCCATTAAATCTAATCCCCAAACATCAAATATCTCAACTTCTAACGCATAATTGAGGGGCTTCTCATTGCTCATAGAAATATTGTCTACTCGTTGACATCGATCACAAGTTTTGATATAAACATTAACATCTATAAAGATTATAGACTAATAAAATCCAGTTTGTAAAATTTTGTATATTATTTTATCAACACCAAAATTTCCCTCAAAATCAAAATTATGACATTTTTAGATAGTTTCATAAGTTTCTTCTAAAGGCACACATCTTCGAATAATAAGATCCTTTTCTTGTTTATATAAAAATGGGTCATCCAAAAAATAAGTCTTAGCTTCAGATACAAATTTTCTCTTCAGTTGGTATGTCATTCCATATGGTATAAAATCACTAATAATGAATTTCACAATGTCGGCATACCATGGAAAACGCCACTCATTAACTTTGAACAATTCTTCATCTAGAAAGTGTTCATTAATTTCTTTTTCAAAACAGAGTGGTTTTCCTAACTCAAGCCTGGAAAATGATCAGTAATTTGATTCTCATCTCCTTTCCTATCTACTATTTCAAATTCAAATTCTTGTAAAAGAAGAACCCATATTAGCAATCTTGGTTTTGCATCATTCTTTTTCATTAAAAACTTAATAGCAGAATGATCTCTATGCATTATACATTTAGCTCCAATTAAGTATGATCTAAATTTATCAAAAGCATATACTGCTGCTAATAAATCTTTATCAGTTGTGGTATAAATAATTTGAGGTACATTAAGAGTTCTACTAGCATAATAGATAACCTTGAAAATCTTATCATCCTTCTATCCTAAAACAACTTCAATAACATAATCACTAGCATCATACATTAATTCAAAAAGTTTTTTCCAATATGATGGAACAATAATTAATGTAGTAACTAATTTTTCTTTTAATAATTCAAAAGCTTTTAGGCACTCTTCATCAAAATTAAAAATTAAATCTTTTTCAAGTAAATGGCATAGAGGCTTAGCAATTTTTGGAAATTCTTTAATATAACACCTATAGAATCCAACATGCCCTAAAAAACTCCTAATTTCCTTCACACTTATTGGGTGAGGTAAATTAGCAATCACTTGAATTTTTGCAGGGTCTACTTCCATACCATTTTCGGAAACTTGATATCTCAAAATTATTTCTCCTACTACCATAAATTGGCCTTTTTTCCAAGACTAAATTTGTTTCTTCACAGCGCTTAAAAATTTTTGATATATGTTATAAACATGATTCAAATGAAGTTCCAAACACTGAAAAATCTTCCATAATAACTTCAATCCCTTTTTCAATTAAATCACAAAAAATATCCATCATGCATCTTTGAAATGTAGCTAGTGCATTGCATAAAACAAAGGTCAAGGAAAATGTACCATATGGACTGGTAAAAGTTGTTTTCTCTTGATCAACGGGAGCTATTTGTGTTTGGTGATAACTAGTATATCCATCTAGAAAATAAAAGTATTTATGCTCAGCTAGTCTATCCAGCATATGATCTAGAAAGGGTAGTGGAAAATGATCTTTTCTTGTGGCGAGATTTAGTTTGCTATAATTAATGCATATTCGCTATCTTGTCATTTGTCTTATTGATATTAACTCATTATGTTCATTCAAAGTCACAATCACTCCTCCTTTCTTAGGAACAGAGTAAATTTGACTAACCCATGCACTATCTGAAATAGGATAGATAATTCCAGCATCTAACCACTTTAAAATATCTTTATTAACAAATTCTTTCATAATAGGATTCAATCTTCTTTGAGGATCAACCCTGGGTTTCCAGTTCTCTTCCAATTCTATGCATACAAATTGAAGGATTGATTCTTTTTATATCAGCAATTGTCCATCCAAAAGCTTTTTTATAACTCTTTAAAGTTTTCATCAAACATTCATCTTCTTCTATAGTTAATTCTGAGGAAATTATGACAGATAATGTAGAGGAATCACGTAAAAAGGCATACTTCAAATGTTCAGGAAGTAACTTCAACTCAAGCTCGGGAGGTTTTTCAATTGATGGACAAAAAGATGTATCTTTTTCTGTTATGTCCAAAACTTCAAAACTTTCTCGAACATAGTTTGAATCTTCCATATTGATCTAATTCCTCTTCTTTCTTATGTTCCAACTCTCCATATCAGATTTCTCTTCATAAGTTGTTTTGAAATGACATTCACTTAAATATCTTATAACATCCATTCTATAGCATTCATCATTTTTACCTTTTGAAAGGTATTTTAATGATTTGAAGATATTAAATGTAACAGTTTGATCATTGACTTTCATTGTTAATTCTCCTGTCTGCACATCTACCATTGCTCTTCCTATGGCTAGGAAAGGTCTCCCCAAAATGATATGCATCTCTTTATCTTCCTCCATATATAACACAATAAAATCAATAGGAAAAATAAATTGATCCACTTTCACTAAGATATCTTCTTGTCACGGAGAAGTGATCTTCCTCCATAAATTGCCATCTCGTTGTCATTTGCGTACAAGGTACATGATCTGTCATCAGAGATAACTCTTTCATTCTGCTCCTCTATCACGAAGAAGTGATCCAAGAAGTTTGCGATCGCTTAAGTCTTGTTTGTCATCCGAAGAACGTATATGATGTTGAATTCACTGTTCTCCATTACCCGCTTTAGTAGTGTGCCAAAGTGCTCTGGCTGTGTGACTGAAGACTTCAATAGATGGTCCATGATAACTTAAATCAAATGCATCTTGAAATAGGTTGAAGTTTGTTAGTGCAAACAACTAAAGCAAAGGTTATTTTTTCCATAATTGGATACCTTGTTTTGACACCATGAAGCACTTGGATCATGTAGTAGACCGAGAACTACTTTCTTACCTCCTCTCAAACCAAAATTGAGTTAACGACCTCTCACCCGACTCTAAGAAACAGTGATAGTTCTTCCACCAGTTTCAGACTCTGGAGAAATGGTGGTTATACCAAAGAATCTTTCAAGTTTCTAAACATCTCCTTGCATTTGGTCATCCATTCAAAATTCTGATTCTTCCGCAGTCCTTTAAAGAAGACCATGCACTTGTCACTCGATTTTGGAATGAAATGACTGAGCCCAACAATTTGACCAGTCAGTCTCAGGATTTCCTTGGTATTTCATGGAGGTGACATGTCCAAGATCTTCTGTACTTTCTTCGGATTGGCCTTCAGTCCTTCAGGAGTTAATATGAAGGTGAGGAAATTTAGATCGATGCCCTGAAAGTACATTTATAGGGATTTAATATCATGCTAAACTTTTAAACTATTTCAAAGGTATCTTTCAAATCTTCTACGTGTTATTTGAGTGATTCAACTTTATCCAGAATATAATCGACATACACCTCAACGCTTTTTCAATTCTGATTAAAGAAATTATATTCATGAGGCCTTGATCGGTTGACCTAACATTATTATGCATAAAAAGCATTACATTAAAACAAAATATGCCTTACATCATGATGAAGACAGTTTTTTCTTCAACAACTCAGTGCATCTTTATTTGGTAATAACCAGAGTAGGCATTGAGGAAACTCATGATTAAATACTCGACCGCTGCATCCATTAAGGTGTTAATCTTCAGCAACATTTTTGACTGTGACATACTTCCTTCAAAACACTCAGATCTTATTAGAGAAATTACAAAAAAAAAACTCAAAGTATTTGATCCTTTTAATATTTTATCATTTTTTGGAGAGACCATAGGTTTTAAAACAGCAAAAATCCATCTTTTTGGATCCTAGACATTAATTTTAATCTACAAAGAGAGTATTGATCAGCTACTCTCTTGATATTCCATATTAAAATATTAAACATGATGAGACAATCTACCCCTCATAGAAGATCTGGTCATGGTATGTTCCTGGTCACCTTCAGAGCAGTATTTTTCCATATCTTCAGAGAGTTCCCACTTCCAAACATCCATTTTCCAAAACACCAACAAGGCTAACACCCTCAACCCTAAGAGAAGGACCAACCAAGGACTAATCCACATAGTCACAATCACCCCAGGTCTACCATCAGAGCCACCCTCCAAAAACATCAGCCACTTGAGCTAAATCCCCACTAGAGACTCCTCGTTCATTAGTTTCCACCACCACCTCAGCCTCAGAGAGACCTGATACAACTAAAATATATAGTGTTTTTAGACATATTTTTATACCTATTTTTGAGATATTGCACTTTAATGAAAGATATTTGTGTGTTTTTCATTCAGGAACAAGTAATAAACTGAAAAATGCTAAAAGGAGTGAAAAAAGATCAAATTTAGAGCAAAAATGTGAAAATGGAGTAAAAGTGTATTGGCGCCTAAGTGCCAGATCCGACGCTTAAGCGCCGGTTAAAATAGAGAAGGCCTCACCTAAGCACCAGAGGTCCCACGCTTAAGCGTCAGTGGTAGTTATTTGACATTTTAATTCATTTTTTCAAATTTTGAAGAGATATTTGAGGCACATATTGGCTAAAGAGGGTGGTTACGACCACTAAAAACAAAAATATTATTAAAGGACTTGTGAAAGGAGGCATCCTTTGAAAAATACATCAAATTGGGACACATTTTGAAGAGTTACCAAAGCACCTCTTAGCGATTTATAAAAGAAAGAAGTTGAGACTTTTTGAAGTGTGCTTGAAAAGGGGGAGTTTTGAGAAATTCTTAAAATGGTATGTAGAGATTTTCAGACACCACAAATTTACTTAATCCTTTTTGTTTTTAGTTTTATTGTGAGAGATAAGAGTTTAAAAGGGAAGAGATTCAAAGGAACTTCAAGAGTTTGGTGGAGGATTTGAGATAAGTTTTCATCTTTTATTTTTAGACTACTTTTGGTTTTAATTAAGACTTCTTGTTGGTTTGACAATGATTTCTACTTTTAAATTAAGGTGTGGTTTTGTTTTCTCCATGGATTCTGAGTAGTTTTCTTTATCTTTCTCCTTCAAATGTTAAGTAATTAAAGTGTTGGATGGAAGTTGTGGAGAGTATTAGTCTATAATATTTGAAGAATTTGTGATGTTTTAATTTTATACACTTCATTTACATCTTGATTTGGCCTATCTAGATGTTAAAATTTGTTGTGAGAACATGTAAGAACCAGACCATTATTGTCTCAGTCAACAATTGGAAAGAATCACATGAGGTTGTATGAATGAGAATGTAATTCATATGATTTAGTGCAAATAAATAGGGAAATAGTTTTTGAAGGGTGTGGAGTTAGAGGACTTTAAAAGCCCCCAACTTGGTTTATTGTTTTAGGTTCTGTTACGAGTTGTTAGCCCCCAGGTGGAGGGAATCGAGGGAACTTTAGAGTGAGATCTAGTATCTTCCCTGCCTAGCCGGTCTTCAGAACTATTCAAACATTAAATTAGCCAATGTTCTTTATAATATCTCTAGTAAGGGTAACTAATAATATTTCTCATATTTGGCACAACACAATTTGCATACTTCCACAACAGAAATCCTATATTTATTACTGACTCATGATAAGGAGAAAAATATTTTCATATTAAGTGCTTTTCTTTCACATAAACTCAATTTATCTTTAGAAGTTGTTATTATTTAGTCAAATCTCAAAAATACAAAAAAGATTTGAATTTTTATTATTATATAAAAAAATAAAGTTTAAGTAATTGTATTTTTGAAATAAAAAGTTTGTTGATCAATTTTGCATATTGTAAATTTTCCCGTGGGATCGATATTTATGTCTTAATCGAAAAGTCCTATATTACTTGATAATGATACGTATACTTGCGTAGTATCCTAATATATATATATATTAAAAAGTTGAATTCTTATTCTCTACGGGATTAAGTTTTTGGTACTGTTGCAAAGTAAGAAAATATAACTGAAAAATATAATCAAAGACATTGTTATATTATTGCATATAAACAGTTGAGATCAAGTTTTTGGCGCCATTGCCCGGGAAAATTTGAAAAATTGATTGAAAGCAAATTTCTATTTTAGAATGTCTTATTTAAACTTTAAAAATTATTGTACGAATATATTATTATAGTTATTTTATGTGTATTTTATTTTATTTTAGTTTATGTGTAGTCCCAGTTCTGAAAGACTAGTGCCCTACGATTTTGAATTAGAAAGAACTGTTAAAAAAATCAAAAAAAGAAAAAAAATTAAAAAATTTGAAAAATCTAAAAAATTACAGAAAAATCAAGTAAACTCATTGGGAAACTGGAACATCCAAGGGAATAATAATTATAGATCTACTTATTCTCCAGATTTTAACAGTAATCAACAATTTAAGGAGAATAAGTTGTCTATAGAAGAAGTGGTGTTACAAATGGGAAATCAATTACAAAGTCAAGGAGCTACAATTAGAAATATTGAGAATCAACTTGGACAAATCGCAAATTCATTAAGTAATAGATCCCAAAGAACACTTCATAGTAATACTGAAACAAACCCAAAAGACCCGAATAAAAAGCAAGTAAAAGTCGTTCAACTTAGAAGCGGAAGAGAGTTGGAAGGTATGGTTCAGAAAGAAACTGAAGTAGAGAGAGAAAAAATTGAAGAATCAAAAGAGGACGCTCTAAAAGAATCTAAAGACTTATTTCTCCCCTAAAAATTGATTTGGAAAAACCACCACCTCCATTTCCTTAGAAACTTCATCAACAGAAGTTGGATAAGCAATTTTCAAATTTTTTGGAAATTTATAAGAAGCTTACAATTAATATTCCATTTGTTGAAGTCTTAAAACAAATGTCAAGCTATGTAAAGTTTATGAAGGATATTCTCAACAGGAGAAGGAAGTTTGAAGATAATGAGACTGTTGCACTTAGTGAGGAGTGTAGTGTTATAATTAAAAAAAAAACTTCCTGAAAAGCTTAAAGATCCTGGTAGCTTTACAATTTTATGTGCAATAGGAGACATATTTTATGCGAAAGCTTTATATGATTTAGGTCCAAGCATTAACCTTATGTCGTTATCAATATTTAAGAGATTAGGATTAGTAGAAATAACCCATACTACTGTAACTCTGCAGTTAGCAAATCGGTCGATCACGTACGCTAAAGGAGTTTTAGATGTCCTAGTGAAAGTGGATCAATTTATCTTTCATGTTGATTTCATTGTGATGGTTATGGAGGAAGATAAAGAGATACCTATCATTTTGGGGAGACCTTTCCTAGCCATAGGAAGAACAACGATAAATGTGCAGAAAAGGGAATTTACAATGTGCATCAGTGATCAAACTGTTACTTTTAGCATTTCAAGATCAATGAAGTATCCTGCAAAAAATAAAGATTATGAATGCTATAGAATGGATGTTATAAGATATCTGAGTGAATGCCATTTTGAAACTAATTATGAAGAAAAATTTGAAGTAAAAGATATGGAACACGAGCAATAAGAGGAATTAGAGCAATGCGAAAATCTTTTTAAGGAAGATTCAAATTATGTTCAAGAAAGTTTTGAAATTTTGGACATGATAGAAAAAGATAAATCATTTTGTCCATCAACAGAAAAATCTCCAGAACTTGAGTTGAAGCTACTTCCTGATAATTTAAAATATGCATTTTTTAGGTGATTCCTCACTTTACTAGTTATAATTTCCTTAAATTTAACGATGGAAGAAGAATACAGATTGATGAAAATTTTGAAAAATTTTAAGAAAGCCTTTGGAAAGACAATTGCTGATATTAAAGGAATCAATCATTTAATTTGTATGTATAGAATTCATATGAAAGAAAACTACAAACACAGGGCTGATCCTCAAAGGAGATTGAATCCTGTTATGAAAGAAGTAGTAAAAAAAGAAATTTTAAAATGGTTAGATGTTAGAATTATCTACCTTATTTCAGATAATGCATGGGTTAGTCTAATTCATTGCGTTCCTAAGAAAGGAGGAGTAACTGTGACTGTGATTGAATATAATAAATTATACCTACTAGACAAGTCACAGGGTGGCGAATATGCATTGATTATATAAAATTAAATCTTATCACTAGGAAAGATCATGTTTCACTACCCTTTCTTGATCAAATGCTGGCTAAACTAGCTAAGCATAAATACTTTTATTTTCTGGATGGATATACTGGTTATCACCAAATATAAATAACTTCTGAGGATCTAGAGAAAATAACTTTTACCAGTCCTTCTGGTATATTTGTTTTTAGAAGAATGCCTTTAGTTTATGTAATGCCCCTCCTACATTTCAAACATATATGACGATAATTTTTTTGATTTAATTGAAAAAGGGATTGAAGACTCTATGGATGGTTTTTCAGTGTTTGAAGCTTCATTTGACTCATGTTTAGAACATTTATCAAAAGTTCTTAAGCGCTGTGAAGAAACAAATTTAGTCCTTAGTTGGGAAAAATGTCAATTTATGGTAGCAGGAGGAATTGTATTAGGACTTAAAATATCAAAAAATTGTATGGAAGTAGATTCTGCTAAAATTAAAGTAATAACTAATTTACCTTATCTAACAAATGTAAGGGAAATTAGGAGTGTTTTAGGACATGCTGGATTCTACAGACGATATATTAAAGACTTTTAAAAAATTTCTAAGCCTTTATTGTCATTTACTAGAGAAAGATGTAATTTTCAATTTTGATGAAGAGTGTCTAAAAGATTTTGAGTTATTAAAAGAAAAATTAGTCACTGCACCAATTATAGTTTTACCAGATTCGGGAAAACCTTTTGAACTGATGTGTGATGCTAGTGATTATGCTATTGGAGCTGTTTTAGGACAAAATATGATAAATTTTCAAAGTAGTTTACTATACCAGTAAAACTCTTAATGAGGCCCAAATTAATTATAAAAAAACTGAAAAAGATTTATTAGCGCTAGTATATGCCTTTGATAAATTTAGATCATATTTAATTGGAATTTATTGCATAGTGCATACATATTATTTTGCTGTTAAGTACTTAATGAAAAAGAAGGATGCTATACCAAGACTTATAAGATGGATTCTTCTGTTGCAAGAATTTGACTTTGAAATAGTTGATAGGAAGGGAACTGAAAATCAAATTGCTGATTATTTGTCCAGACTTGAGTTAGAAAAACTACTCTATTTTGAAAAAGAAATTAATGAACATTTTCCAGATGAAAAATTGTTCAGTATTAAGGAGTGGTGTGTTCTGTGGTATGCCGACATTGTGAACTTTCATGTTAGTGATATTATATCCTATGGAATGACATACAATTAGAAGAGGAAATTTATTTCTGAAGCTAAGACTTACTTTTAGGCTGACCCATTTTTATATAAACAAGGAAATGACCTGATTATTCGAAGATGTGTATCTTTAGAAGAGACTTACGAAATTATCCAAAAATGTCATAATTCTGATTTTAGGGGACATTTTGATATTGATAAAACAACATACAAAATTTTACAATATGGATTCTATTGGCCTACTCTCTTTAGAGATGTTCCTGCTTATATCAAAACTTGTGATAGATGTCAACGAGTAGGTAATATTTCTAGAAGAAATGAGATGCCCCTCAATTATATGCTATAAGTTGAAATATTTGATGTTTGAGGATTAGATTTCATGAGACCATTTATACCATATTTCAGAAATTTATATATACTATTAGTAGTGGACTATGTATCCAAAAGGATAGAAGCTGTACTTTACCTTGATGTGATGCTCCAAGTGTTGCAAAATTTTTAAAAACAAACATATTTTATAGATTTGTGATGCTGAGAGTGATCATAACTGATGGGGGAAGTCATTTTAGAAATGCCATAATGGAGAAATTATTAAAGAAATAACATATAAACCATAGAATTTCTACTGCTTATCATCCTCAGACAAGTGGTTTGGCTGAATTATCTAACCGGGAAATTGAAATAATTATGAAAAAATTCTGTGAATCCAAAAAAAATGGATTGGTCAGTCAAACTTGACTATGCTTTCTGGGCTTATAGGACTGCATACATAACTCTTATAGGAATGCCCCATATAGGCTAGTATTTGGGAAAGTTTGTCACTTACCAGTTGAACTTGAGCATAAAGCATATTGGGTGATTAAATAGTTCGATTATAATTTGAAAGATGTTGGTCAGAAAAGATTATTGCAATTAATTAAGCTTGAAGAGATAAGAAATAAATCTTATGAGAGTGCTAATATTTACAAAAAAAAAGATGAAGATGTGGCATGATCGAAGGATTCTTATTAAAAATTTTTAGCTAGGGTAACAAGTTTTGTTATATAATGCAAGGTTAATATTATTTCTAGACAAACTTAAGTCCAGATGGATGAGCCCATTTGTTGTGATAAAAGTTTTTCTTTTTGGAGCTGTGGATATTAAAGATCCTAAAAATGAGAAAGTATTTAAAGTGAATGGTCATCGACTGAAACCTTATTTTGTAGTGAATCAAAGTAAATTTAACGATCAAATGATGTTGGGTCAACTAGAATAAGCACTCGTTACGTCGAGCTGATGACGTAAAACTAAGAGCTTTGTGGGAGACAACCCATAGTTACTAGTGTATTTTGCTTTGATTATTATTTGTTTGTGATTAAGAAAATTTGAGGTAGAATTTTTGAAACTATTATGTGTTAGTATTGATTTTAAGACATTATTTAGTGATCTAAACATGCTAAAAAGAGTATTTGGGCATTAAGTTGACTGGTGCAAAATTGAGCACTAGCGCTTAAACGCCAATATTAGGCGCTTAAGCGCAACGAGTTAAAAACCATGTGGGAAATTAAAGTTCTAGAAGATTTTGACCGCCAATTGGTTGTGTAAAATGTGCCAAATCAGTTTTACGATGTGCTTAGGAATTTTTTGAAGGATTTAGGCCTATAAATAGATGGGTTTTGTGACGGAACTTCACCCCAGATCATTTTTAGCCCTAATGTCTAAGAGAAAAAGAAATTTAGAGAAAATGTCTTCATGGGAGATGGATTTAAAGAAAAAGGAAAAGACCATGAGGAATAAATTCATTAGTTAAAGTGCACAAGAGATCTATAATGGGTTTCTTAGTCATTAGTATTGAAGGAATAACGAAAATATCAACAAAATTGAGGCTAACATGACTTTACTTGAGACAAAGGTAAATTAAGTTAATGCCCATCTAGAGCATATTGGATAACAATTAAAAATGAAGTTTAGTCATACTAGTTATATAGAAGAAGCGGATAAGGCGATGCAACTTAAGCAGAAATGGGTTGAAGAAGATTGTATCAGAGCTCATCACTATGGTCCGTTTTTTATCAACTTTATATTTTGAATGCCCAAGGAGAGACTAATGAAAAACTAGAATTTGTCCCACCAAATGAAAAATGAAATTAAGTTCAGCGTTAAAATTTATTTTTTAGGAGTCCTTGTTTTTATGTATTAGTGTTAAATATTGTTTTTTGAGTTTATGTCTGTTGTGTGTTTAATTGTGAATGTTTGTTAAGTGTTCGTATTTAGGAAAATTTTCTCATCCAAGACTATTTGGAATGAGAATTAAGTGTTACATGTACTTGTACTAGTTCGTAAATGAATGTAAGTGTTTTTTTGTGAAAAAGTTTGTGTTATTTTAGCCTCGAATCAAATTAGCTATATTGAAGAATTTTGAGAAAGAGGAGAGTTAAGGGAGAGGAAAATAGTCATTTAAGTGTTATAAGACCATTTAGGGGTGGTATACTTTGGATAATAGTGTATTTTACTTAAGTTTAAAAATATCAAAAATAGTGCGATGGCGCCTAAAAGCCACATTCTCGCGCTTAAGTGCGATTTAACTTGAGAGGCAGGCGTCTAAGCTCCATATATCCTCGCTGAAGCGCCGGTTCACGAAAACCGATTTGCGAATGGTTAAAGGTGAAAAATAACCCCAAATTTTGTCATTTTTACACTTGCCGTCATCTTCTTCCTCTCGAGTCGTGATTTTGAATTCTAGGGCAAGCCTTTTCTTGAAAATTTCTTGGTGGATTTGAGAAAAATTTGCTAGATTTGGATTTCTTAAGGTAAGAGATTCTCTTCTATGTAAAAATTTTGGATTTTCACCTTGTATTTTGGGTACATTTGGAGAAACCCGAAAACCCCTATTTATGGTGAAAAATGAGGAAAAATCTATGGAAATTGCATAAAAGGTATAGTTTATGCCTATAGGAGTTACGTTTAGTAGATTAGACTTTATTTTTGAAGTTATTGTGGAATTTTGTGAAATTTGTAGAATGGCCCCAAGAATGAAGAGGAGTAAGGGAAAGACCCACTTTGATTCGAGCAAGTTTGTGAGTTCAAAAGCTCATTATAGGTATAGTGACACTCTACTGTTACGAAAGTTAATTCCTTAGTGTTGTTTCAAAAATTCAGGTGGATCCATAGAAGATTTGATCGTTCATCGACAATGGGAAGGATTTTGTTGTTTTTCTATTGTGGCTATTATTTCTGTAGTTCGGGAGTTCTATGTAAACCTCTCTGAGGCAAAAGAGGGTCGAGTTATGGTTAGAGGAAAATTGGTACCTTTTTCACCAGAGGTAATCAATTTATTCTACCATTTACCAACTAATTCTTTGTGTTTTTATGCGAACTATAGTTCTACTGAGACGGAACTGGATGATATTATTTCATATTTGATTATTGGAAGTTGACTCTGTAAAATTACTAATGAGAGGAGAGTCAACTTTTTCACTTCAAATTTAAGTGCACCAACGAAGGCGTGACACTACTTTATTTCAGCTCGTCTATTACCGATGAATCATCTCAGTGAAGTTACGAGGGAGAGAGCAACTTTGAGTTATTGTATTCAGGAAGAAAAACTAATCAATATTGGAGCTTTGATCTGTCAGACTATCATCAGTTCTGCCATTGCCGCTACTACTGCAGGTTTGGGATTTGCTTCCGTGATCTTTTCTTTGTGTGAGCAGGCTGGAGTGAGATATGATAACTAGGAAGAAGTATTATTGCCTCTAAAGCCAATTACAAGTGTAAATGTGAAGTCGTATTCAGAACATTCTATTTTTGGTCTGAGAGGAGGATTTTCACGGAGTTATGGAATGTTGATTTCTGCTGCATCTATCTCAGCGGCTTCTACATCTAGACCATCTACCTCGAGAGCTTCTACTTCTAAAGGTGAGACTACTGAAACTCAAGATTATGTATATAAAGTTATTTGTTCTCAAATGTTTTATAAGTGAATTTGATTTGAAAAGAAAAATGATCATGTATATGAAGTTATATTAGAGAAGTAAAATTTGATTTTAGAAATAAGTACGAAAATTTAGTCAAAATTCTGAGTAATGAAGAAAAACTTTCAGTTAAAAATTTTTAGTGTAGAAAATGCTAAATATAGTATAACTATATTTAGTAAGAAAAATTGTATCTTTGAAGAATTTAGAAATTTAGACTTTTATTTTTAATACTTAAATTTCTTTTATTAAAAATAATTTTCAAAACTATTATTATATTTATAAGTAAAAGATTTATATCAGGACTTTACTTTAGGAATGGAGAAGTGAAATTCAAAACCATTAAAGATCTATCTAGATATAGTAATCCTTGCCTGAAAAAGAAAAAGAAAAAGAGAAAGAAAAAGAAAAGAAAAAAAGAAGTCAGAGAGGAGAAGCTTGAGGATTAGCGCCAAATCAAAAATTGGTTCCACATTTGATCTTTTTAAAGTATAAGACTTAAGAAAATCTTAAGCTTAGGGATATAATATAGTAAGCAAAATTATTCTAAATAAATTTTTTCTTAAGTGGAGATAATAAATTTTATTAATTTTAGGCGGATTCAAATCTTATTAATTTTATTTCTAATGCCTTTAAAAATTTTTCTAAAGATTCTAATCTTCATATTAATTATTTAAATCTACCATTATTTTTTTTAAAAGTGTGGATTCTCATAATCTTCAACATCTTATTTGTAATTTATGTGTCTTTTCTATCAAACCTTTACCTTGGAATTACCTGCTATAAACTTATTAATAAAATGTATTCTTGGCTTCCTAATTTGAAGAGTAAATATTATCTGTTGCTGGTAGATTCCAATTTATTAAATTTACTTTTTGGAATTATCTTTATTATTGGTTTTGTTCTTCCCTATTACATAAATATCTGAGGAAAAATATTTCTTCTTTGATCTTTAAATTATTTTTTTAGTATCAATGATTCCAAGAAACATCATACTATTTCATGGAATAAAATAACTATGCCTAAGTAGTTTAGTGGTTTAGGTCTCCCTGCTTTAGATTCTATCAATTTGATGTCCAAAATAATAATTATTTAGAAAAGTTATATTTATCATTATTATTTGAGAGATTAGATTTTTAATCATTATGTAGGCAAGGTTAATTTTATATCTTATCCTGTTTGGAAAAATCCTTTCAGAATTGTCAATAAATTTATGTATACTTTAAGTTTTCATGTTACTAATAATTGTCATATGTTATTTTATGTTGATTTAGTTTTGGGAGTTTCTCTTGTGGAGAAATTTGGTGATTCTATTTATAATTGGTTTAATCTCCCTCTTAATAATAAACTTAGAGATACTGTTTTTAATAATTATTGGAATTTTCTTCATAATCATCATGCTCATAGTTTTTGTATTGATGTTATTAGCAAAATTCCTATTTCCAATTGTATTACTTATTCTTAGAATAGTAGGTCCAATTACTTTTCCTAAAGATGTTTACCTTTCTCTATATGTCTTATCTCCTCATGTTTATTGGTTTAAGATGGTTTGGTTTAGGTCTTTCCTTAAAAGATGTTATTCATACATGGAAAGTTATTATTAAAGGGCTAAAAACTTATGTTATTCTTTCCTTAGGGGGTATGCAAGTCAATCTAACTTGTTTTTTATGTATGAACAATCTTGAAACCCTTGATCATCTAGTTTTTAATGTTCCTATTCTCATTTGCTTATAGAAAGTTGTTTTCATAATGATAATTTTTCTAAAACCCCTAGTAATATTTTTGAAGTAATCTATCACCCTGATAGTTTATCCTGCAAAATTTCTAAGAGATTTAATCTCTTAGCTTTACAAGTTGTTTCTTCTGTTATTTGGTGTGAGAGAAATTCCAAATCTTTTAGGATTCATCATGCCTCTTTTAATTTTAATATATGTTATACTCATTTATTGATCTTCTACAAGAGAAGGAAATGAAAATTTAAAAAATCTATGCCGGCTTCTATTGAACAATTTTACAAATTTTAATTTAGCTCCTCTTTATTATTCCGATTGGTTAATTTTTATGGTTTTTTGTCTTTGGTCTTAGTTATGGGGTTTTTTTTTCTTGATTGGTTGGTTGATCTGTTGCACCCTTGGTTTACTGAGGCTAGTTTTTTGGTTTGTCCCTAAGAAGTGGTCTTCTGCTCTTTCTGTTTCACCCTTTCTTGATGCTTAATTTGGTTTTAAGATGTAATGTTTTTCAGCCTTTATTTTGTTGATGCTAGTTTGTAGGTTATTTTATTGGAAATTTTTTTGGTTCTTTGTTTTGTTGATGTTCCTCTTCTTCTTGCTTCTTTTATTTATCATTGCCTTGATCTTAGCTATTTGTCAAGGTTGGTTATGTGATTGCTGCTTAATCTTTTCTAGATGTTGAGTTTGATTTTGAGCTGTGATGATATCCAACCATTTTTAAAATTCAATCATGTTTTTGAGCATATCTTTTTTATATTCAAAATGTTTGAATGGAATTTTATTACTTCTATGCAGGTAAGCTCTAAGCTCTAGCAGTTACATGAGTAGAAATTGGAAATTATAACCTTTGGCTTTGGTTGTGGGGTTTTCAATTTTGTTTGGTTGGCTAGTTTGTATTTTGCTCGATTTGCTGAGACAATTTTTTGAGTTGTTCCTTAGTTAAGGCATTATGCTCTTTCCGTTTCATCCTTTCTAGGTTTTTCAGCTGTTATTTTATTTATGGGTTTTTCTGGTCATCTACCTTGTTGTTGTTTTTCTAACGCTTGTTGTTTTTCATTATTTTTGCCTTGATCTTGGGGTGTATTTGAGGCGGCGGTCTGAGGGTTTGCGGTGGCGATGTGGTGTCACCTGTAGTTTTTTTATTTAGTAAAACTACTTTTTTCTTGTATTCTCAAAATACTGTAGCTAAAAGCTGTGTTTTCCCACCATACATTGCTACCTACGATGGCTCCTAGAAAGTCATGGTCTGACTTTTTCAAAATAATAATAATAATTGTAATAGCTACCGATAGCTTTTTAGACAATAGTTTTTTCTTTAGCAACTGTCCCAAATAGATACTTAGTTTTTTGTTGAGGTTGGTTATGTAATTTTAGGGTACTGAGGTTGGTTATTAATTCTTTCTAGATGTTGAGTTTGGTTTTAAGCTATGATAAATTCGACTGCTATTAAAATTCAACCATGTTTCTGAAAATATCTTTTATATATTCAAAATGTTAAGATGGAATATTAATACATCTCTGCAAGTAAGTTATGAGCTCTGTTGATTTGTTTTCCTTCCTTTTGTTTTTCTTCATTAGCTTGTGTATGTTTTTCTATTTTTTTTTTGTTCCTTGTTGTTGTTGTTTGTTCCTTCCTTTTTGCTTGGCCTTCTATTGTTATTAGTGATGTTGATTTGCTGTTTGCTGTTATATTTTAGAGTTTTTGTTTTTGTCGGTCTATTTGTCCATTATTTTCTTAAGTTCTTCGTGTGAGTTGTACTTTGTGTCTTTTTCTTAACTCTTTTTTTATCGAAATAATGTTGGTCGTGGCCCTCACATTTTCTCCCAAAAAAAAAAAAAAAAAAACAGATCATTCAATATATGAATAATCTTGATGGGGTGATACTTGTATCATATTTCAGATATTTATTATTGATTACTGAATTTTCATTGTTGGAGGTTAGATAAGCCACATAGACATAGTTTGTGTCATAAATTTTATTTCTTTCTAGCTATACCAAATTGTTTGCATAATATTTTGCTCTAATAGCAGGAAAGAATTTGGCATTTTGCAACTTTCTAGCTATACCAAACCATATATTTGTTAGATTCTAAATCGAATAGGATAATTTATTGAAATAATTATTTTCTTTTTAAGATCCTAAAATGAAGATTGGCTTAACCTATAATTGGATATTGCATGTACGGGAAAGCTCTATTTGTTTACCTCTTATATTATGTGCCAACGTTGAATACTTCTTAAATATTGACACGTGAAAGATGATTATTTGACTCTAATTCCTGCAAATGCTTTCATTGACGTTATGAATGCCTTACAATCATTATATTATTCGGTCAATTATAATGTCCTTTTAATGCGTGTTTTATTTAGGGAAATGACTTCAAATCAATGATAGAAATTATTAGGATGATATTAAATGGTATGTAGGTTTACGGGGAGAAAAATTTGCGTACGTAAGACGTACGCAACATTGCGTACATAATGAATAATGTACGCAACGTTGTGTACATAATGAATGTTATATTCACGTTATATCTGCATGATATCTGTCTTATATTGTTTGTACTATCAATACAACCTTCATATAACCTACCTAAATTTATAAATAAGTTTTGCGTTTTTGTTTTCACATATTTGTAGATTACATATAAGTTACATGGAAGTTACATGTGGGTTACAAGAGATATAACGCAAATATAACATCCATTATGTACGCAGCGCTGAGTACATCTTACGTACTCAAATTTTTTCCTGTTTACGGGGCTGAATTTGCGTGTCTAACAGCGTAATTAAATTGAATAATAATTTTTTACCGGGTCTAATTATCGAAGCACACATTAAACCAAATTTTAACAACAAAAGCAAAATATTAGATTCTTGAGGTTTATGATTTTGTTTCTTCATTTTTCTAATGTCGATCGCTAGCTTGTGTTGTTTGACCTAAAAATTTTTATTTTAATAAAAAAATAAATTATTCTATAAATATAGTATCCATAATCATAAAATCATAAAAAAGACTAAGCCAAATGAATTATTTATCACACTAACACTAAATAAAGAAATGACAATAAAATAGATAGTTAGAATTTCAAGCAAAATTACATTGTCATTTTATATTGTATTTCAAAATTTGAACTTTCAAATTTCATGCCCCAGAAATGCGAGAAATATTTGCATACGTGAGACGTATGTATAGTTGTCTACATACTAGGTTATTCGGAGGGTACAAGTAGGTTACACTTAGATTACATTCTTCCTGTAACTTAAATATAACATATATGTACCCTCCTAATAACTTAATGTCACATAACTTTACGCACTTCCTACGTAGTGGAGTTAATGCTGCTGCCACATAATAATATTTAAATAAAAAAATAAATAAGTGTGCATTTCACGTCAAATCATCTTAAATGACCCAAGAAAATAAAATATAAAAATTGCGCAGGTAATGCTAGTTTTTTTATCCTTGAGCATTAAATGTAAGGGTATAAATTTTAAGTATTTAATATTACGCAAAAATAAGAAAAAAAATTAATTATTTATAATTTATCGAAACAGTCAAATTGGGAACATTGCTAACCAGATTCTGCCGCATTGTACGAATTTATGGTTTAAATTTAAATAAATAATAATAAAGGCAACGCAACGCCTGCGAAACAAGGAGGTCATAAATGACAACTCCCCCTAATTAAAAAAAAGAGATTTAATTAAGCATGATTATTAAGAGGGATAAGAATACTTGTAACGTGATTATAACGCTAAGCACCAAATGAAACCATTAATATGATGGTGGTTAGCTACTGCTGATGGCAAGCTGTCTTTTCTTCGCAAGATTCATCCATTGCCTGATTTAACTGGACTTGTCCCTCCTTTGTTTAGTTTAGCAAGATTTCTTTTGATTTCTTTCAAATCTTGCAAGGTACAGCTTCTTATTAATTTAAATGTTAAAATGGGGGACATGAAGCACCTGAACGGATTAGTGTCGAATATTGTTAGCATCAAGTTGATTGCTTTTAATATATTGCTGACAAAATTAGTCCTAAGTACTGTTCTGCAATGTAAAAACTAAAAACGATTAGGTTCGTATTTATTTTATTTTTCAATGCCTTTTCATTACAACTCAAATTATGGAAGAAGTAAAACTAAAACTATAATAAGTAACGGCAGAAAGAAAGTGAAAGTTGTGTACATGTCTTATTATAATTAATTGGGCGAGTAAATGATGAACTTACAATTTTTTTCTATATCATTGATCCCGACTTTTTTTATGCAACAATATAAGAATGTATGTAATTATATCCTTCACTTATCTTTCCTACTTTGCAACAGCGCCAAAAACCTGATCCTGATGAAACTAAGAATTCTAATTTTTAATTTATATATATATATATTGGGATACTACATAAGTATACGTATCGTTAACAAGTAATATAAGACTTTTTGATTAAGCCATGAATATCGAACCCACATGGATTGTTCACAATATGCACTATTAAGTAACAAACTTCTATTTCAAAAAAACAATTGCTTAAACTAAAGATATTATCACAGTAATTAAAATTCAATTTTTTTTGGTATTTTTGATATTTTGATAAAACAATAACAACTTTTAAAGATAACTTGAGTTTTTGTAAGATAAGAAACACTAAATATGAAATATATTTTTCCTATCATGAATCAGTAACAAGTATAGAACTTATGTTGTGAAAAAATGCAAAATTATGTTGTGTCAAATATGAGCAATTTTATTCTTTACCCTTACAAAAGATGCAATAAAGAAAATTGACTAATTTAAAGTTTGAATAATTCTGAAGGTCAGTTAGGCAGTGAAGATACCAGCTCTCACTCTAGAGTTCCCTCGATTCCTTCCACCTGGGACTAACATCGCGTATCAAAACCTAAAACAATAAATCAAGTTGGGGGTTTTAACCTGTCACTTTAAAGTCCTCTAACTCGAAACCCTTCATAGATTATTTCCTTATTTATTTGCACCTAATCGTATGAATTACATTCTCATCTATATAATCTCATGAGATTCTTTCCAATTATTGACTGAGACAATACCATCCCGATTCTTACATATTCTCACAACAAATTTTAACATCTCGATAGGCCAAATCAAGAAGTAAATGAAGTTTTAGAGTTAAATCATCACAACTTCTTCTAACATTAAAAATCAATACTCTCTACAACTTCCATCCAATAGTGTAATTACTTATCATTTTAAGGAAAAAAGATAAATAAAACTACTCAGAATTCATGGAGAAAATAAAAGCACATCTCAGTTTAAAAGATGAAATCATTGTTAAACTAACAAGAAATCTCAATTAAAACCAAATGTAGTAACAAAAAGATAAAAAAATTATGTCAAATCTTCCACAAAACTCTTAAAGTTCCTTTGAATCTCTTCTATTCTTACAACACTCTTAACTCTCAAAATAAAACTAAAAACAAAAGGAAAAATAAAGGTAGATTTTTGGTGCCTAAAACTTTCCCCAAAGATGTGCAAACCGCCTCTCCAAAAACTTCTCCAAGAATTATTTCAGGAACTCCTCTAAAAGTCTCAACTTCCTTCTTTTATAATTTTCCAAGAGGTGCCTTAGTATCTCTTTGAAATGTGTCCAAATTCAATGTATTCTCCAAGGGATGCCTCCTTTTACAAGTCTTTTAACCATATTTTCGTTTCTAGTAGTCATAACCACCCTCTTTAACCAATAGGTGCCTCAAATTTCCATTAAAAATTCATTAAAATGAATTAACTCGTCAAGTAACTGTCACTGACACTTAAGCGCGGGGTCTCTAGTGCTTAGGTGCGGCATTCTCTGTTTCACCGGCGCTTATGTGCCGAATTTGACGCTTAGGTACCAAAATACTTTTGCACAATTTTTGCATTTTTGCTCCATATTTGTTTCTTTTTCACTCTTTTTGCCATTTTTTAGCTTTTTAGTTGTACCTGAAGAATATTTAAATCTCCCAAACTTAAAATGTTATTTGTCCTCAAGTGATACTTCAATCTTTAAATACTAAATAAATATGTTTATGTATATGAGTTTTTTTAGGAGGTTCTAAAATTTTGTTTTAGAAATATAGTAGTCAAATTAGAAAATATTCTAGTGAATGAGACCAACTTAAAGTTTATAAATCTTTAAAGTGAAGAAGTATGAAAAATATGAGTTCCTATCTAATTCAGAAATACTTGTAGATTTTTCAAATATAGAACTTAGGCATTTTATTTCCTTCACTTAAATGTTTTTATTAAGTATAATTTTACTTAATA